>JAOTQK010000019.1:3501313-3522008 GCA_025642025.1 Rhododendron ferrugineum
CTAGAAGTCTGACTATTGTTCCACCATCTCCCTCACTTCAACCCTAGACCTGAAGCCCTTCCTCCTCCCTTGTTCAAAAAATAGTGACTTATTTTTTGTCTATTCAAAAAAATTCGCATTTGTTAGTTTTGTGTCAAACTTTTATGACTTATTGATTCTTTTCGACGAAAGGAATCAGAGACGTAAATTTTTTGATCAACCCATAGTTTTTTTTAAAAAGACAAATAAGTAAAATAAGTTGAGTTTTGATCAAATTTTTTTACTTTTTTGATTGCTCTCGTCAAGACAAATTAATAAGTCATAAAAATTTGGCGCAAAACAAACAAATGCAAAAAAAAGACGAAAAAATAAGTTACTTAACTTTTCAATCCAAACCCACCCTGAGAGTTCTACCATGAAGACCCGAAGGAAACCTTGACTTTTTCTTCTTTCTGCCGGGACCACAAGGAAATTATGAGGTAATGGGTAAAGTGATGGCTTTCTCTTGGGTGCATCGTCCCCTATTGGAAACATGTGCAATGGTGCAACTTAAACGGGTTGGAGATGCCATGTCAGCAATTTTTGGGACGGAGTATAACGGCGGGGTCTAAATTTGGAAATTTTGTTAGTACATGTGTTTAATTGAAATAAACTTAAGTTTATGTGTCTCTGTGACATTTGGTGCAAAATTCAAGTGCCATTTTGAAATTTTTCCCAAACCAAAACCGTAACCAAAACCGACAGTTTTCTTTTTATCGAAACCATAACAACACACGTGGACATGGGCTTAATCTTGCCAGAAATGAAAATGTGCAAGTGAAAAGAGGCTTTTGGATGTTGGATTTGGTTAAAAAAGAGAGGCTATAACAGTTGCTCTCTCTCTGTTAGTTTTCCTACATTTTTCATGAGTTCCTTCCCCCTCTCAATTCCATTCTTAGGATTTTTGTAAGTGTTGACACTGATTGAATAATGTTTGAGACACAAACACTGGACAATGCTAAGCATATACAAAAATAGCAGCAAAGTCTGGAGAACGCTTTTGAACGTATTAGACGCATCACGCATGAAGAGAAAAAAACCATAATCACATCATTCATTATTTTCACACAAAACCCTCGTTCGGGCTTCATCATCCACATCTGTACGTAATCCCTTTTTAAAAAAATAAACAAACAAACCATGTTGGTATGTGTCCAATTTTCTTCGTAGACCTCTTTACTAGCTTGTCGTGGTACAATTATTCATCTGCAGTTCTGCTTGCAGTGATGGTACAGAGTTGAGGGCAATAATGGAGTGAATAGTCTACGTTGGGTAACTTGGGTTCTTTGATTTTCTTACCATGTTCGTTTTCCTTGGTAAATCCCACCACAAATACATGATCCCGGGCACCAAATAGAGAAGTGAAAGGACACAAGAAAAGTAAGCCTCTACCCGTGATTATACTAATTGCCGAAGCTGCTGGATTTCCTAATGAAACGACTGAACATCTGCCCAAGCTCAACTTGGTTTAGCCGAAAATGAGCTCACCGCGCTCGACATTTCCATCTGTCCAGTGGTATAGTAAGCGAAAACTAGGAAAAGAGCAACAAAAAAGCAACGAACTAGATTGAATATAGAATATACCTCCTGCATATGGAACAGTCTAAAAAATTCAATATGAAGGTTCCTCATATCTTCATGAAGCGATTTTCGAAAGGAAGCTAGAGTTTCTTTGAGTGTGCGTCGAAACAGCTGATGCGAAAAGGAGCTTCCCTCCTGTGTGTCATTTTGAGACGGGATTTTCTGTGGTTGTGATACCTGTCACGACATTATGGGTTAATGACACAATTATTCTAGCAAAGAAAAATGCTAATTTACCAAAAGCAAAAGGCAAAAAGAGAAAATGATGCTAACTTTGGTGGGATCGTGGATGTATTACTGGAGGAAAAGGAAAATTTAGATACTGAACTAAAGAAGCAATAGGGGGCTTGCGAAATTTTGTTACTAAACTAAAGAAGCTATAGGGAAATTTAGATATTGAACTAAAGAAGCTATATGATTTTTGACATGATAGTTTTCAAGTCACTTCTACTATGTAGTCATTTTGAACCCACAATGATTAAGCTGCCCAGCTCAATGTTGATATATCAACATGCTTGACCCATGCTTTTGCTAAAAGCACAATGGTCAACAACTGATCTGTCAACCTCAAACTTCCAGTTATAAACCACCTCCACTTGAGATGGAGGCACATGGAATCTCACAACCAAGAAATCAGATAAGCACATTGAGGGATACTTACATTGTTTTTGGTGAACCCACAAGAAGAGACACCCATTTTGGTTATAGCCCATAAGACATTTCCAAAGCTATCGCGAGCTTTGGCAGCAAGAACCATTTTATCTTTCTTATACGCAGCATCAAAGTTAACTTTTATGTAGCCTTGCAAGGGGGGAAGCCAACGTTTAAGAGACAACATACCTGTGTCATGCTCCATGTGATGGAATGTGTCTTCTCTGCTACGGATATGTTCAGACCATAAGCCATGGATTTCTTTACGCAACACTTCATGGTCAATCACCTTGCCACTAAAGATATGATTGTTACGGAGTTTCCATAGTCTATCAATAACAATACCCGTAAAAAGAACAAAGTTGTCCCATTTAGGCCAAGGCTGGGGTAGGAAGATGCCATGGTTTAAGATTTTAAATTCCATGCATCAAACCATACCATTTTGCAAGATGGCATGTGAAGAAAAGATGGGTTGCTGTCTCAGGCACCTGATTATGAAAAGGGCAGCTAACCTCATTTATCTGGAATCTAGCAGCTAGGATAGACCTGAGTGGTAGAGTATCTGTAGCAACTCTGCGCAGTATAACCTTGAACCGTTCATGGATCTTAGCCTTCCAAAGCTTCAGCCATTCTTGAGAAGTGAGACCAATAGCTTGAAGATTTGAATGACAAGATTGGAGAGATTAGGCAGATCTAGCTGAGAAATTTCCATGTTGCTCTGGCAACCACAACCGTTTGTCTTCAGAATTAGCAGCAGCAATAGGTATCATTTTTAACGATTGAACCACATGGGGCTAAAAAAACTATTGAAGGAGACTGACATTCTATGTGAGAGACTGCTAAATAGCTCACAAACCTTATGAATAGGGGGAGGGTTAATTTGTGGATGAGGAACTTTGTGAGACTCAAGATTAGTAGCCAAGGATCTTTCCATATGTCTGTAGATGAGCCATCTCCATCCTTTTTGCAAGCACCACCAAGGAAAAGATCTCTAGTGTATAAAATTCCTTTCCAAATAGCTGAATCTAAAATTTTCTTACAAACCTCAGGAAAAGAAGAGTGGTCACAGTATTTTGCAGTCAAGATGGAAACCCATAATTTCTTCTCCTTGCTTAGGAGCTGCCACCCTAATTTAGACAACAAGGCGTTGTTCATATCTTCCATTTAGACAACAGGTTTTGACCGACACATAATCCCATGCCTTGAAGTGAGCTTTCCTTTTATCCTCCCCACCAGAACCGAGCTATCTTAGCATTCATTGTGTTGCAAATGTGAGTGGAGAGTTTAAAGGAAGACATCGCATACACAGGCATTGATAAGGCTGCAGATTTGGTAAGGGTAGATCTACCTGCACATGACATAGTCTAGCTCTTCCACCCCTTGAGTTTGTCAACCTTTCTGATCTTCCAATAAACAAGAGGTAACCCAAGATAAATTGCGTCTCCTTTACATTTCCTCAAGCCTAGAGCTTGTTTAACTTGAGCTTGAGTAGAATGAGAGGCATTCAGCATAAAGCTCTAGACTGTTCTTGATTGCATTGGCCTCAGCTTCATTTGATCTAGTAAAAATAAGGAGCTCATCTGCAAACATAAGATGCGAAAGAGGGGGACCCTATTTTATTTCGAGACACATAGAGTCATAGGAATTAAGCTCAAACCGGGCATTAATCCCCATCTCATACTCAGATCTCTTCATCCTTATTACGCTGTTACATTTACAATAAAAGCTGCCATTGCCTCATTGACATAAAACTCGATGAGCAAATGATTGACTGCAAAGTAAGAGGCACATTTTGAATTTGCGTCACAAGAGCGATTTCCAATATTGCCCAAGTAATACAAAATTTCACAAGTATTTCTTTGATAACATGAATTAACTGTAGATCAAAGGGTTACAAAATCATCCCAGCTCAACTACCTACTCCCACACCCGACTCTATCACACTTGCACACATGGAGGTGTGCCCAACGTTGAATGCCAAATGAAACTGAAAGAAATTTTGAATAAAGCTCACCAAAATCAAATGCACCTCAATGTTATCGATAGCCTCGGCGCAGGCTATTGGAATGGTCCCCACACTCTCCCCATTCTTCCGCCACAACGAGATCCTTTTATCGTCTCTGGCACTTGCCACAGCCAAATCTGCAACAGTAGCAACGCAATTTAACACTAGGAAAGAATTAACGGTGCCAACTAAGTAACATAATGCACTTACCAAAAAAAAAAGTCACATAATGCATCCGTGTGCGTCAGCGCGAAAGCAGTCTTTCAAAAATATTACACACTACTAAATTCGCGAGGGTGAAGATTGAGGGGAGCGCATTCGCAAGCGAGGATTGAGAGCCGGCGCCGAGAGTACTGGGAGTGAATGCTGACATTAGAAAAAAATTTATGACAATCAGTTCAAATACTAAGAAGAAAGAAAATTGAATCCTTACCGGTGTGGTTCAATCGCCGGACTCCACGGAGAGCTTGGCGGTGTGGCTGCCAGCGGCCGCCAAAAGTTCCGTAGTGGTGTAGAGAGAGAAAAAGTGGTTTTCTGTGCTGTTTAGACTTTAGAGAGGGAGGGGGGTTGAGTTACGGTACTGGGTAGTTGTTTAAAACGACGTCGCCCTGTTTAATTTGACTTCTCAGGTTTCACCTGCGAAGTCTAGTTAAACTACGTAATTAGTAAATTGTGAACTTAATCCGGTTTAGTTTTATGATCGAAACTGCTCGAATTTTATATCTTGTCAAGAAGATATACCATGTTAAATAACATACTAATTGAATGCTGATTAGTTCATGATCGGAGATGATTTGTGTGAATTTGTTTTTAAAAAAATAGAGTTGGCCACACTATATCAAACCCAATACTATAAAAGACGCGTTTGACAAAAGCGAGGCTCAACAAAGCGACGTCGTCCGGCTTTCATTGAGAAATCGCAGGTGTTCGGGTTTACTAGACTTCGCACGTTGAACATGCGAGGTCTATTGAAACTAAGTAATTAGTAAATTGTGAACTTAATCCGATTTATTTTGATAATCTAAACTGTTCAATTTGTGGGTCTTGTCCAGAAGATATACTGTGTTTAATTTCATGTTAATTGAATGCTGATTAGTTCATAATCGCGGATGATTTGAGTGAATTTATTTTTAAGAAAATAGAGGTTTACACACTGTATCAAATCCAATAATATTAGTATTAATATTTGGAGTCTCACTGTCACGACCCCCGAAACCTTCCACTGCCGCTACAAAGACTTCGACGACCTCCATGCCGCCGCTACAGTCACCTCCACGCCGCCGGCTATGTCCACCGGTTTTGACTGTATAGGTCCTGTGGTGGTCAATTATTGTAAATATCTACATATATAGGTCCCGTGGATTTCAAAATTTCTTATATACAGTTCCAATCTCTCTGTCTTCGTGAAGTTCAGAATCTAGTACAGCCTGAATTTTCTCCGATCTACATTTGAAACTGAGCAATTTTGCTCTTAGTTTTGTTGTTCGTCGAAAGTCTGTACAATAAATGTATGGAATGATTGTAGGCAGCGGCGGAGCGAGAATTTTTTATACGTGGGGTCGAAAATTTGAACTATATATATGATTCATTTTTTCTAGTTGCTAATGGAAAGAGTTAATCAAAAAAGTAGATGTAACTTAGATTCACAATTGACTTCGACGACTTTTCATACTTTGGAAACGATAGATGATAGCCTCGTTTGTAATGGTTTCAAAAATCTTTCCTTTATATACACAACCAAACTATTAAGAAGAGAAATACCTGTTAACGATCAAGAGAGAAATACCAATAGACGATGAGGAATCTCCAAAAACGCTGTAGATGATGAAGAATCTCCAAAAAGGCCGTAGACGATGAAGAATCTCCAGAAAGGCAGAAGCGAAAGAAACCTTGTGTTTTCTGAAGAACAAATGAAACCGATGTTTGGGGAATTTGCGGGTGGTGATTCTATTTTGACCCCTATTTTCCCAAAGTTCAAAACCCTTGTGTGGTTTGGGATAAAAATAAATTTTAAAGTGGAGTCAAATGGGTTAAAATTATATTTATCTCTAAGAAAATTTGGGAGGCAGTGGGGTCAGCTGCCTCCCCTTGTCTCTCACTACCTCCGCCCCAGGTTGTGGGAGGGGTTGTAGAGATTAGTCGAAGGTGCCGCGACACCTTGGATTACCAAAAAAGAGGAGAAGTTTGTACTCGTATTGCTTACTGCTTAGATAACATCAAGCAGGAATTTTGATGAGATCGATATGCATGATTGAGAATAGTTGCTGGGCCTTCAATTTCTTCGTTTCGGTAGTTCAGGTTGCCACTTTTTTCCTTTAGTTCAAGCGTCTTCTTGGTCTTGTTGAAATGTTCCCTCTTCATTAGTATTTTCGAATAGCCCGATGCTGCTTACAATTGCTGAAAATGCTCCTTTAGAAATCAATTGAATGGCAGAAAATAAAGGACTGAATGAATCTGGAGAATGCTTTTGAATGTATTAGACGCATGAAGATAAAAACCATAATCACATCATTTCTTAAGTTGACAAAATGTTATACAACTGTTTTTTCACACAAAACCCTCATTCGAGCTTCATCATCCACATCTGTACGCAATCGCTTTTTAAAAAAACAAACAAACAAACCATGTTATGTGTACAATTTTCTTCGTAGACCTCTTTACTCGCTTGTCGTGGTACAATTGCTCATTTGCAATTCTGCTTGCAGTAATGGTACAGAGTTGAAGGCAATAATGAAGTGAATAGTCTACGTTGGGTTCTTTGATTTTCTTACCGAGTTCATTTTCCTTGGTAAATCCCACCACAAATCCATGATCCAGACACCAAATAGAGAAGTGAAAGGACACAAGAAAAGTAAGCCTCTACCCGTGATTATACTAATTGACGGAGCTGCTGGATTTCCTCACGAAATGACCGAACATCTGCCCAAGCTCAGCTTGGTTTAGCTGAAAATGAGCTCACCGCGCTCAACATTTCCATCTGTCCAGTGGTATAGTAAGCGAAAACTAGCAACACAAAAAGCAACGTACGAGATTGAATATAGAATATCCCTCCTGCATATGGAACCGTCTTAAAACTTCAATATGAAGGTTCCTCATATCTTCAAGAAGCAATTTTCGAAAGGAAGCTAGAGTTTCTTTGAGTGCGTGTCGAAACAGCTGAAGCAAAAAGGAGCTTCCCTCCTGTGTATCATTTTGAGTACAGGTTAATGACACAATTATTCTAGCAAAGAACAATGCTAATTTACCAAAAGCAAAAAGCAAAAAGAAAGAATGATGCTAACTTCGGTTGTGTGGGCATCGTGGATGGATTACTGGAGGAAAAGAAAAATGTAGATTATGAACTAAAGAAGCTATAGGGGGGCTTGTGAAATTAGACTGGAAGATGAAACTACTTGGGTTCTTGTAGTCATTTTGAATCCACTATGATTAAAGCTGCCCAGCTCAATGTTGAGATCCATATATCAACATGCTTGACCCATGCTTTTGCTAAAAGCACAATGGTGAAAGACAGAAAGAGTCGAATCAACAAAAGATCTGTCAACCTCAAACTTCCAGTAATAAACCACCTCCGCTTGAGATGGAGGTACATGGAATCTCACAACCAAGAAATCAGATAAGTATATTGAATGATCGATACTTACATTCCAACGTACATCCTTTGCTTCAGCTCCCGTTTTCATTGTTTTTGGTGAACGCACAAGAAGAGATGCTGTTCTATCACTCAAGGATGAAATAGTACTTATCCTCTCAGCATAAGTAGAATATCTTCGAGGGGATAACGCTGGCCACAAAGAATCAGGATTAGAAGAAAGAGATGTGGAATTGAAGGGAACGTGCTCTGGGAATCCAAGTGAAGTCTCTAGATTGGAGGAAGCGTTTCGGGAGCGTAAACTTGGCACGGTTATGCTTGAACTTGTCAGGTAGCTCGTACTCGTTTGGCTTTTTGACAAAGCAAGATCTTGGAATCCAGACAACATTGATCCTGGTTCCTGACACCAGACTAGTAGACATCAACATCGCAAAGCGAGACGGCCAATTGCCTGGTGGGCGGTGGTGAGTGGATTTATCGGATAATCTCTCCCCACCCCAAGCTTCTGGAGGGGTGATGGACGAGTCATCATGCTTGGAAGATGCAGCAGCAACTGTGGAATGGAACGGGTGTCATCCTGCATAAAGTGTGGGCTCTGCATCTAAGTCTTCTTGCAATTTCTCTACCTGCAGAAGATAATAATTGGTTTGTGGGTCATCAAGTTAGAAATCATAAGTGTTCTATTTTAAATAAACAGGGTTAAGGTAAAACATTGCATCCTAACAGCAAGGTAGAAAAGGCAATTTAACCCATGCTATTAATAGGAATTAGAGATGGGGAAAAGAGTGAACCTGTTTGGAAGTGGAACTAGCTTTCCAGTCAAAAATTGAATGAAGATCGCTGCGTCCTTCCTCTGAAGGGGAATATCTCTTGCTAGATGAAGGAAACAATGCAAAAGGTTTATTATCGACTAGAAGATGATCTTTCTTCAATCCCTTCCAGTCCCTCCAAAAGCTTGTTAACTGATGGTGTAATTGGCTGTATTTCCATGAGTGGGGAAAACACTTCCATATCATCCTTGAAATTATATGTGCGAGAGACATTTAAGCTCGCCAAGCTCCACCACCCCACAAAGTGCTTTTTAAGTGGCGTTTCCACTAAAGACAAATGAATGCGTTCAACATGGATGCACTTGACGGTGTCATGGAAGGGAGTGGATCAGGCATATGTATCGAATCTTCAAGAGCACCTCCAAGAAGAGCGGTCTCAGCTGTGCAGTTGTTTTCATTTACCATTACTGGTTTGCTTCTTTGCCAACACAGACTTGTGACAGCCCGAGGAAGAACATACAATGAGTTATCCTTGATAAACTTGACAAACAAGGCTGGCTTATGGAGTTGGGCAAGTCAAGGACAGAATGTTAATCGTCACCTTCACACCTCAACAACCCAGCAACATCATTGCTACTGATGCAAGGGAACTAAACTTACTGATATGGCCATGCAAACATGAATGTTCAGATGAGAGGACTTGGGAGATTTGATCAAGTACTTTTTCCCGAACAATAGGGAGGAGCAATTGCACAAATCACATATTTGTGGACATCATAAACTTAGACTTCTTCTCTGCGGGCTTAAGAATTTGGAAGGAGCACATCAAGTTCTCATCAACACTAATCAGAGCGCCGGCATGGTCGAGTTCACCGCAATAGTTAGGGGCTGAGAATACGGTTACAAGCAGCCTTTTGGCAAAGAATTCATAACCGTGCTCCACAACCTGGAAACATACTAAATCATACGACAGCAACCAGGATAAGTCATATGCCATGTTAATTGGGATCAAACAAGTAACCGGGAACATGGTACTCAACATACCCTGAAAACAGTACCATATGGGTATGGTTATACAGAATACGATATTGGATGTACTTCTGTCAAGCAATAAGACAATTTATAGAACAAAATACGAATTTCCAAATTTTTCATGCAAAACACATTTTAAGACCAAAACGATCAATCTTTAAACATTTTCACTTGTCCAAACTCCACGTTGCCTAGAGTTTTAGTTTCACTACACTAGATTTTCCATGGGCCGCTTTGGATAGTTAAATTCACCAGCTTGAAGTGACTCTACCATGTTTTGGAATTTGCATTCCAGTACATATTTGCTAGGATATTAGCGTCCCTGGTAATAAGTGCATGCCAGATGAATAACAAACAGCAGCAGAGTCAGTGACCCGATGAGCGTGACAAACAAGATCCAAATGATGCTTGGCCAAAAATTCTGACACCTTGTCTGAGCCAAATGTGTATGAAATCATTCATTTCCCATCCCTTGGCATCCCTACAGGGATCCGACCAGAGTAAATCAGTGTCCGGAACAGCAGTTGGATGGGGTAAGATTCTAATTTGATAACAACCCATAAGCACAGATTCGTAATGCACTCGGAGGGCGGAGAGAATTGACGGTGCCAACTAAGTCACATAATGCACTTATCAAAAAAAAAAAAAAGGTCACATAATGCATTCGTGTGCGTGAGCGCGAAAGCAGTCTTTTAAAAATATTACACACTATATTCGCGAGGGTGAGGATTAAGAGGGGAGAGCAAGCCAGGATTGAGAGCGGGCGCGGAGGGTAATAGTGAAGGATTATGTAACAAAGGGTGCTAATGCTAACATTGGTAAAAAAAAATTATGACAATCAGTTCAAATACGAAGAAGGAATATTGAATCCATTACCGGTGTGGTTCAATCGCCGGACTCGACGGAGGAATAGGCGAGCTTGACAGTATGGCCGCCGGCAGCCGTCAAAAGCGCCGTAGTGGTGTAGAGAGAGAAAAGTGGTTTTCTGTGCTGTTTAGACTTTAGAGAGAGAGAGGGGGGGGTTTTGTAGCACAGTACTGGGTAGTTGTTTAAAACGACGTCGCCCTGTTAATTAGACTTCTCAGGTTTCACCTGCGAAGTCTAGTTAAACTACGTAATTAGTAAATTGTGAACTTAATCAGGTTTAGTTTTATGATCGAAACTGTTCAAATTTTATATCTTGTCAAGAACATATACCATGATAAATAACATACCAATCGAATGCTGATAAATTCATAATCGAAGATGATTTGTGTGAATTTATTTTTAAGAAAATAGAGTTGGCCGCACTATATCCAACCAATACTATCAAAGACGCGTTTGACAAAAACGAGTCACCGCATAACGACGTCGTCCGAGTTTGATTGAGAAATCGCTTATTATACCT
This sequence comes from Rhododendron ferrugineum, assembly GCA_025642025.1. Classification (NCBI taxonomy): domain Eukaryota; kingdom Viridiplantae; phylum Streptophyta; class Magnoliopsida; order Ericales; family Ericaceae; genus Rhododendron; species Rhododendron ferrugineum. Next base: position 3,512,347 of record JAOTQK010000019.1, read on the forward strand.
CGCAAGTTGAACATGCGAGGTATCTTGAAACTAAGTAATTAGTAAATTGTGAACTTAATCCTATTTATTTTGTTAATCTAAACTTTTCAATTTGTAGATCTTTTCCAGAAGATATTCTGTGTTTAATTTCATGTTAATATGCTGATTAGTTCATAATCGCAGATGATTTGAGTGAATTTATTTTTGAGAAAATAGAGTTGTCCACGGTATGAAGCCCAATACTTTGTCTCTCTCACGACCCCGAAACCTTCCGCTGGCGCTACAAAGACTACTCGTCGACCTCTTCGCCATTCTCCTTCCGCCGCTACAGTCACCTCCATGCTGCCGGCTTTGTTGACCGGCTTTGACTATACAGGTCCTGTGGATGTCAAAATTTGTTGTTACAGAGTTCCAATATTCTTTTGTCTTTGTGAAGTTGAGAATGTAGTACACCCTGAATTTTCTCTTATCTACATTTGGAAGTTGGAACTGAGCAATTTTGCTATTAGTTGTGTTGTTCGTCAAAAGTTTGCACTTGAACCCCTAGGGTATGACCAAGTGGTCCTGGCATGGGACTCCGAGATTTGTTCTCTCCTCCTAAAGATAATGTTCAATTCCTCTTGCTTACCACTCTTGGAGCCACCTCACCTCACGCGTAAACATATGAAATAGCTTACATTGTGACGAAGAAGCCTCAAACTAACGTATTTTTAGCGCTTGAACCAGAGAACCTGGGTTTCTTGAATACGAATACCATTGCGGTAAATTGAATGAGCAATCATTGTTTTGCTATTCAAGTTTCGTGCAGAAACCCGCTCTCATTTGCTATTTTGTTCTTCACTTCAGAATGCCAACTTCTGATTTTGCAAATGTTTTCTCGATTCAGGCCTTCTCAATTACTAGTATTTCATTAGCCCGAAGATAAAAAAAAAAAAAAACTCCCGAACATGTCAAACCGGTAGATAAGTGCTATACTTCGCCTTGAGAAATTAGAACCGTGACTACTTGCGAATAAAACTGAATTTATTTGTTTCGGTGTTTCACTTTTTTTTTTTGAAAAGATCGGAGTTTCACTTCAATCAACTAGACCTCTCACATAAAGACCGAAACATCCACCCATCGGAAAGTGATTGAGATTCAGCAATCATGCACGATACATCCACGCATGATGGGGACTCCTAAAACATAGTAGCTGTTATTGTCTTCGAGTTCTATTATCAGTCCTTCCCTAGTGAATCAATCCGGTGAATATTGAATCACTTGAATATCTGTTCTACTAGCTTCAATGAGAGAACAAGTTTTTTTTTTTTCTTTTTCCTTCACTTCAACACCAAGTTATCTGTTCCATCCAACCAGATTGCAACTCCGCTTGACACCATCAATGATATAGCTTTTGGAGCAGTGTAGCATATGTGACGCAAATACAAAGGATGCTAGTTTCAAACCCAGAACGATTTAGATTTCTAACCACCTAAAAACACACATATGGTTACAATCAGTATTAAGTAGCAAGGAAATGCCTCCATACTGAAGATTGAATAAGCAAGCTAGATGAATGAATCTGTCTAGTAGCAACCTTACAAGTGTGAACAAATATGAAACATTACCAGTTCATTCTTAAAAAGTCACATGGGGTTTTAATAGGCACTCGGATGGACCCAAATGTTGACACGTCAAACAAGTTTCCAGGTGGTACGAATACGATGCCATCAAAGACTCTCATTTCCAATGGTGGTCCTCTGTAGAGTTGCAGCCATAACTTTTCAATCACCTTTCTACTGCAATAGGCATACTGGGTAAAACTGGGAAAAAATAAGGCTAACCCCAAAATTAAAACCATTCTAAGGAACAAATGCAATTTAATGTACCAGTTCACTTCAGCTATGGCTGCACTCCCCACACACACACACACACAAAAAAACCCATTGTTTTTTCACTTGATCTAAACCACATCGTCTTTGCTATTTCCGCACCATAGTGAAGATTTTCGTGTCTTGATGGCCAAACCCCATCTGCATATTCTTCACTTGTCCTTGCATGGTGTCATTTTGCCAATGAATTCCTCCTATGTTAGCCATGGTTGGTCTTTGTCGAATCACTCTTGATCTTAAGTAACAATACACAAGTTACTTAACTGCTTCTAGTTTGAGAATATTTTGGAAATATCTAGGTCTCTAAGGTTTCCCCATAAATTTATAACACACAACCAGACAATGAGACAAAGCACTTCAGACCTAGAATAGCTAAGTTGAGTTAATATAAGGATTTAGGGCTAAGATCCTCGAGTGCACAAAAAAGATAACGGTAACTTGTAGATAACGTATCTCTCTCCTCAATTCATCCGCTCCCTCGTTTTTCACTCCTAGACAAACTCAGTACATCCAGAGTCTTGGGACTTGTCTAAATTGATAATTTTGGAGCATTCTTCTCTAATCACTAAGCACAACTTTGTTTTCTGAAACCATGTTGATCTCTGTCAATTGGCTCTGTCATGAGCTTTGTGGAGGTCTTCCTCATTTCTATAATCCTGTTTATTCATAGAGCAGGCAATCATAGAGTAGGCAAGAATATACAATGAAATTACCATTGCAAAAGAACTGATAGGAGACAATCATGTCCGTCCAGTAAATTGACCTAACCTATAGTTTTATCCATTTGGCAAAATGATTTTAAGTCTGGTACCACGTTGAAATTTCCAACATTGCAAACTTACCACCCTTCTTACTTAAACTACGAGTTCTTCATCTCCTCCGTCAAAATCAGAAAACAACTCAACAAAACATCGAAGCTCATTACTTTCTTCGATCATGAACCTGTAACTTTAACCTGTTTCTATACGAGGTAATTGGTCAGGAAGAGAAAAACACTCTTCCCCCATATCCAAAAGTATAATAAGTTCGTATCTTCTGTAAGCAATTACACAAAATTATCATGACTGGTACATGCCAAATAGAGTTCTAATCCACTGAAACATATCGAATCTGTGAATAGCTAAAGGCTGACCACCCGCTAAGCCTGGAGCTCAAAAACAGGATCCAATACTAGATATATTGCATAAAATAAAGCAACCAATATTCCTACTAGGTAACTCAAGAGAAAAAAAATCCATGCCTTACCGGTAAAAATAATAGGAAATCCAAAATGGGGCATAGTCTCTTCAAGATGATGTTCCGTGTCTAAAGTGGTACATGTTAGCAAATTCCAAGCACAGTTCACGGTCCCGCAAATCTCCCCAGCCTCCCCAACCCTTAAACCCAGCTTGATATCCTCCTTGATGCTGAAGAACCTGCACTCCCCATTCTGAATTGATATTGCCACCCTTGTCAATCTCTGGTACTTCGATGTTCACCACACCTTTGTCAATGCAAGACTCTTTGTTCCCCTGTCCCTGATGCAAACCACATTTCCCAAAGTGAACAGCACTTGTCCTGGGACCTCGTAGCGAGTAAACAGGACCACCAAACGAAGGATAAACCGTTGCCCACATTGTTATATCCCAGTTGTAATCATCAAAGAAACAAAACTCTCTTGCCTTCGTACGTATCTTCCTCCAAACAGTCCGATTAAAGGCATAACCCACGTTACCCATTCTCTCTGCAATTAAACTGTCCCAACCCTCTCCCCTTGATTTCACATCGCATGGTGCCAAATTCGCCGCATAGCAATTAGGACATTTTTTAGGCTTCAGAGCCGTAAGTGACTGTAAATTGCGATAAGCATTGGGAAAAATGAAGTGGTCCTCTTCTATGAAAAGAATATGGCCTGAATGCTTATGAGTCTCCATTAACCCATCCCACACTGTGTTCATCATCCACCACCAGTGATGCTTTAGTGAAACAATCTTTGGTGACCGGTGGTTTCCATATTGATCCGGATTCCCTGTACAATTTTTCTTAACTGCATCTTCCTTATCCTTGCAATCTAATGGTGAGACACCCGGAAAGCTTTTTTTGAAGACATGGGGTGAGTATGGGGCAAATATTTGTTTCACTTGACAAAATCTAATACCTTCCACAATCTTGTTCATCTCTTGAAAGTACCCATCATGACTAACTATCAATAGGGTTTCGCCAATCCCAACTACTTTAGAAAGACTCTCAACAACTACTCGGAGATATTGAGGGCGATTGTGGACGTATAGAACAATTGTTATATGATCATTAGCTAGCTTTGCAAATAAATCCAGATTTCTTGGAGGCAACTGATTTCGCTTCTCCAACAAAATTGACAATCCACTCTGTTTGGGGACGTTGAGTAATCTTCTAAATTGGGTGTAGTTGTAAGTCAGTTCAAAATCCAGATCACTTTCGTTTGAATATTCAGTCACTAGATTGGAAACTGTGTTTGTTTGAAGGAGAAAAAGGAGCAGAACAACCCCAAACAAAGTAATCAAAACCAAAGACAAGAAACGGCGAAACGCCGCATTGTTGAGTCGGGGTTTATTGTTCAAAGCCATAAATCAAGACCACATATAAGGCATCAACTTTCATGGAAGTTGTAGTTACAGCATCCACAGATCCTGATTCCAAAAAAAGAACCAAGAATTACTCTGAACTAGTGAAAATCCAAACTTCCATACATTAACCACTCAAAACATCAAAAACTGCACAAACCCAGTTGAGATCAAAATGTATTAGAAAGGGGGAGAATATCAGTACCCAAAAATATGTTCTTCAGAGCGTGATTGAAAACTGAACTGAAGCTGTCTCTTGCTGTCAACCAAATCAACAACCTCAATGATGTAGAGACAAACAGAAAAACCCGTAAACCAAAGCGCCTGAAAACACTAGGGTTGGGTTTTCGCCAATATCCGTTTTCAAGAATTGAGACCCAAAATTGGTCAAAGCTGGTAAAGAATTGAGACCCAATCTCAAATGGGTAGTCAAGAAATCTGGATTTTGAGGATTATATCGCTTCTAAACACTAAAAAGATGGGATCAACGATCAAAAGTACTAAGTAGAAGGAGTCGTCGGAAAAAGGGTAAAGTGGATTGGAGTGTTTTACCAGTTGGAGGGTGCGAAGTACTAATCAACACTTTGAAAACTTCAAGATGTGGTAATGACTCAAGTAATTAGTAATCAGTGACTAATCACACAAGTTGGAAACTTTCTCTGATTTCTCTGAACGTATGGGAGGGTCTCTCGATCATTAGGGAAGAGCCCAACCAATAAGTATGTGGAAAGTAGAAGGCCGGCATTAGAGAGATTGGGAATTACTATCATGGGGAGGTGGTACATTATTTGGTTTAAAATCTGTTACTGGGGAGGTTGGGTTGGTTTAGAGTTATTATGGTTTTATGGTTTGTTAATTTGTTTGGAACCTAATAAGGAAAAAAAAAAAAAAACAGAAAAATAACCTCTTACTTTGTTTGGGTTGAAGGGTACTATAAGGGAAGAAAATAACAAAACTAAAATTTAAGCACAATAAATTTTCCTTCGAGATTTTATTTCATTTCCTTTTTTTCGAGTTCCAAACAGGGCGTTAGGCTAAGACTTTTTTATTTTTCCCCCCCAAATCAAGGGCTATAAGACCATTAGGCCTGCAAGTATGATTGTGATAGCCCTATTTTTCCACACAAAAAATGGTAGATCGACATTTTAGTTGAATATTGAAATTACGACTCTTCTAATCCATCAAAGTGGCTACCACATGGTATATTCCTATTATTATGTAGTGTAATTCTTTATTTTCATGTGTATTTATTTTTTTATGTCTTTTTGAGTAGATCATTTATGCAGAAAGCCATAAACACTATTGCATAATGTTGTCATATTCATTTTCCATTTTTAAGAACAAATATGATGTCCATGCTTTTGTGTGTGAGTGAAGGAAAAGGGAGGGTGGTTTCGTAGGGGCAGATGTTGGAAGGGGTGACACCATGGCATGGTGAGATGGTTGTTGACGGGTGACTCTTTTTTGGTAGGAGCGTCGGGTAGTATAGAAGGGAATTTTGAATTTTCAATCATTATGATTAAGTGATTTGTTTGTTAGTACAATTTTACGACCAAAATGAACTTTTAGAAAACTCGAAGCTCCATGGAAGCTTTTATCAAGGAACTTTTTTTTGACCAACTATATCAAGGAACTTTGAGAAGAAGTTCTTTGTAATTTTACAGGCGGGGTATTTGTAATGTTTAGGAACCTTGGGGGTGGTTTTGGTAATTTATCGTTTTTTGTTTTGTTTTCTTAGATGGGGGAAAAGGTGTTCTCAATATTAGGAATCTTCAAAGAGGTGGATGATTTGTTCTTTTCCATTTAATCAGAATTTTTTGGACATTGGATCTATGTATTCCTCTGCTAACCAAACTGCTGCCAGTAGTATGGTTTTCTTGATGTCCATAGGTAGGTGAAACTTGTGACTTTTATTATCCGAAGATGATGGCTTAGTGCCACACATTTTTTTCTTTTAATAACTTAAGGTGTCCGAACCAATTTACACGCACATGCATCGGCTAATCCTGGGAGCCCAATCCCACTGCTCACTTCCAGAGAGCCCAATAAAAGGCAAATCAAAACTCCAGAACGGACCCCAAACAAGTTGGTAGCTCCCGGAAGGTTTTGAACCTCAGACTTTAGGAGAGAGAAAACTCCAAAGTTTTTGGACATATTGGTCAACCGTATGGTGTTTAGATAAGCCAATAATATCAAAATTGTTTGATAGCTGTGGTACCACTGCTTCCATATCCAAAACCGAACAAAAGATATAACAGTATGTGATGGCCAAGAAACGATGGGAAAAGAAGCAAACTAGTCCCTCTAAACATACCAAGGGAAAAAAAAAAAAGTCCTCTAAACAATGGCAGCAAAAGTGTCTCTCTGTCCTTCTTTCAGTTCCCAATTTCCAGTCTCAACCAAGGAATCCTCCTCCTCATCCCCTGTGCCTTACACCCTCTGCCCAAGAAGAACAAGGGTTCCTCATTTCAGAGTTCAAGCACAATTAGGTTTGATGATTTACTCTTCCGTTCTACCCAGACACGGTTGGATGTGCGTGAATTTTCCAATATTAACTTCATTTTTGTTCTGATTTTGGTGGTGTTAGGTGGAGGAGAGGGAGAGGTCAAGCAGGGAGGGAAGAAAAAATTCATTACTAAGGATCAAGAACCTGAACAGTAAGGCTTCTAAAGTTCTAAACTTTCACATTTTGACATGACTGGTTGCATTGATTTGTTTGGTATTGGGTTTCGTTTATATCACCAACTTTTCGGGTTGTGTAAAACACAGGAAACTTGTTTGGTGATCTTTTTCTCCATATCTGCAGTTTGCAGATACTTGGGATTTGTTTCCTCCTAGTTCGCAAGTCCGAAACCTCCTAAGTAGGAGTATTATTTTTGTGAGGTAAGTCTATGGGGTTTTGCCCTAGTCGTAAATGCCCCCCGCTAATCGATGGAGGAGCTGGTCTTCTAAAAATTAGTCGAGGTGTGCGTAAATTGTTTGGAACTGCAAATGTTTGTGAAACAACCCATATTTGAGACGCCGAAGTATCCTGCAAAAGCGATCCTAAGGACTACAACCAAACAAAGACCGAGTGTCAAACATTTTATTGTTTTTGTTTCTGAGATATCATGGAAAATGAAAACCAAAAGAAAACGAGAACGAGAACGATGCCTAACGGAGATATTTGTCTCTTGCCTTCCGATTCAGAGATAGCAGTGATTAGCAGTTTAGCACATGAAACTAGGCTAGTTCTTACAAACGATGCTAGTTAAACTGCAACTTAGTTGTTGAATCATCAATGAAATGATACAGAAACTGGAGTTATGAATCACCTAGAATAAGGCTTTTGGCATCTACTGCAGATATTGGCAAACAGCAGGGGAGAGGAAAGGGGAGAATCCCATGTCTACACCCATTCCCTACATCATCATCTTCGGTATGTCGACCCCTTTTGTGATCTTGGCCATTGCTTTCGCCAATGGTTGGATTAAGGCACCCGTTCGATGAAACGACTAAGATTGCAGCACCAGCACATTGGCAATGTGAAATGCTTAGGTCTGATTTCAAGGCATTTGAGTACTTCTGTTATAGCATTTGTTTTTCAGTACTAGTTTTTTTGTAACTTTTCAAGTGGATCATAGTTCCTTTGAGTTTTGCCTTGTAATCAAACACACAGAGACCTTTTGCATGCCTTGTTCAAGCAAATATATCCTAAGTGAAATTCAATGATGTAAAAGTTGATTTTGTATCACTGATATGAGGTGACTAGCGGCCAACTTGGAGTAATCCGAAGTCCAAATCACACATTTTCTTTCTTTTCGAATGATTTAGAGGCTTGAGTTTCCCTCAAAAACATTGGCGAGGTTGACGATTGGAATCGAAGTCTGCAATGAGAGAACTTGAGGGATTCCACACGAGTTGAACAATTCTGAAATGCCAAACAGATAAATCATGGGCTTTATGTATAGACGCGGTTAAACTTTCAACTCGTTTGGGTGATAAGATGGAAATGAATGGTTCAAGAGTATTCCCTTTTTCATATCAATTATTTTTGCCCGAGAAAATAATGTAATGGACGATATGTACATTGAAAGTAGTATGATACGCCAAGATGCATTTACGTTGAATTATTGAGAAAATATAGAACACATGTTCGCATAGCCTTTCATATTTGCAATACTTATTGCCGAATACTTAATTCATTCAAGTTTAGCGTCAATGAATTTTGGATAGTCATAGTAAATTCTGTGAAAATGTAGCATGTACATTGGCAATGCCGTACATGTCCATACTACATTTTCACTCCTGTTGGCGAATACCTAATTCAACGGCGTTAGGAGTTTTGAAATTATAAGGACACGGAAAAAGGAAAATGGGAACAGTTTCCGAAATAGGGTTGGCAATGCTTTGCCGCTCTATGCCTTACTTCGGAGTCGAAAGATGGCGATGGCAATATGTTTAAGATGGGCATTAGGGCCCGTTTGAGAGCCTAATTATTTTGCGTTTTGCATTTTGGATAGTGAGCCTAAATTTACTTTTGGATCTCCAAATATAGAGACCACACTTTTATTTTGGAGATCAAATCTCTAAAAAATACGATGGGTCCGTCCAATATTTTCTAGTAAAAGCAACGGATCTTATTTTGTGTGGTTACCAATTCCTTATCTTCTCTTATTATTAAAAGTGTATGGACCGGATATATGCTGTTGTGCCCGGAGTGGATCAAACCAAAGCCAAAAAACACACTCAAACACAAACACAGGAGATATACGTGGTTCCCCAAACTCGACTACATCCACGAAAGTAAACGGAGCAATCACACTACCGGAGATTTACAAAGAGCTATCTCACCCTCTACACTCATACTGTGATTTACATTGCTAATACACAGACCTCACATCTCTCAGGTCTCTCACTCAAGAGAGATGCCAAACCCAAATGCAGAAACTCCCATTTATAGGCTAAGCTTGGAGCCCTATTCATTCTTCATGCCAGACAACCCATTTACTCCATGGCCCAAAAAACAGTGAGTTGGTTGGCTGTGCACACCAAGTCCTCTTTGGTGTGCTAATCAGATGGGGATGAGAGGAGTGGAGCCAATCCATGGCCCCAAAAGTCAACATATGCGTGGTTATAGGAAATTTACTTAGGAGTTGGAGACACACGCTTCACACCGGGAGAGAGAGAGAGAGAGAGAGAGAGAGAGAGAGAGAGAGAGAGAGAGAGAGAGAGAGAGAGAGAGAGAGAG
>JAOTQK010000019.1:3557321-3568669 GCA_025642025.1 Rhododendron ferrugineum
GTGTCAGGGGGGGGGGGAATAGCAATTTGCGAGTTGGTAGAAGGGGCAACATGGCTCTTTTTTAAAAAGGACAACTTTTTAAGGAAAACTGGAATGGATCTTCTTTTTGTGCACTGTTCATTACCGAAAAAGGAAGTTTGGGAAAAGGAAGCTAATCTGGAACGCCATCTTATTTGATTTATGCTTGATCTATAATTGGTTTTTTTTAGTTGTTCTTATTTATATGATTCAATTGTACTCATTGAGCCTGTGGTTAGCTCACGCATCTAATGCGTTACTCTTTCAGGTGTCCGAGAATAGAGGTGGTCCACAATACAACTGTCGTTGTCGTTGGGGTGTCTTTTGAGATCTTTTGGGAGCGAGGCTCATTGTACCTTTGTTATAGTTTGTGGCTAGGGTGAGACCCTGATGTTTTTTTGACTCTTGAACTATGTTGTATAGTTCACCAATTATTTTAATAATAGTGTTTTGGTTTGACTTATGTTCAAACGATTGTTTCTTTTTAATGGTGAGGCGTTCAGTTATTGACACGTCGTATTCTATGGATGGTACCATTGACCTACCCGGTTAGGGGCGTGACAAAACCAATCAACTAAAATGCAAATAACGATAAAAAAATGTGGTCAATATCACAAAGAGATGGTGGTAGTGGTAGTGAAGGCAACAATAGTGGCAACGATGTGGAGGGTGTGTTGGAGGAGGAAAAAGTTGGATGCAAACGCTCCTTAATTCAAGCTACTTTTTATCAACTTATTAGTCTACATTTTAAGAGGCACCTTTTAAGCAATGTACAATATTGTTCTTAAACCTACTTAATCATTTGTTACTTTCATTTAGTAATTTTAAATACTAATTTGAATTATCAAACGTCCGTACGAAAGTTTTTTTTTTTTTTTTTAAAAATCCGACCCTATGAAGAAAGTGGATTCAAGAAAGTGCGGTGCGACGGGTCCATCTAGGAGAGTTTGCTCGGTGTCTATACATGGCTACTGCAACCCCCCTTCACAAGTGTGATCGACGCGTTCGACTCCGGCGTCTTAGCTCCTGGCGGCTTTTCTTCTCTTTTTTCTTTTCTTTTGTTTGTTTATTGTATTTTGTTTTGTTGTTTTCTATATTTTCGGACCGGTAGTGTCTGTTGTTATTGTACTGTATTTTTATATATAATATCTGGGATGATCTGATTTGTCGAAAAAAAAAAAGGTGCAGTGCTGCTGCCCGGCCCCATGATTCCACCTTGTGGTCATCATTTAGCCCACCGGCCCGCGGCCGCCCAAAACCCGCCCGGCCAGGGCCCGTCCAACGGGCGGGCTAGCCCAGTCCGTAGTTTGTAATGGGCAGGCTTGGGCCTATGAATTTTTACTCGGCCCGCCCGTAGGCCCGGCTCGTGAGCCCGCCCACAAGCCCGCCCGTGGTACCCGCCCAAAAGCCCGAAATCCCACAAAATCCTTTCTTTTTTCCTTTTAGTTTGTACACAAGGAAATTTAAGCCCGCCCGGCTTTTGGCCCGCTAGCCCGTCAATTGGGCTAGCCCGTGGGCTGGGTCTGAGCTTCAATTTATGGTAGGTAGCCAGCCCACCCGGCTCACAAAAAAGAAAAAGCCCGCTCGGCCCGGCCCGTGCGCGGGCTCGGGCAGTGACTTGGCGGGCTGGGCCGGCCCGGCCCGATGATGACCCTTAATTCCACCGCTCCACTCACTGCTCCATACATTTGAAGACAAGTGGCACAAGCACCCCTTTCCCCTTGGTCCGTGGTTGGTAAATGGACATGAGTTTGCATGCTCATTTTGGTTTTCAAAAATATGATTCAAACCGCAAGTTATTGTTAAATTTTTTAAATTTTTGTTAAAAATTACTTAACTCAATTCAATATTTGTAACAGGTTTTTCAACATTCGGAGGCCCCTACGAATTCATTTTTTTTTCAACTGTTCTACGAATTCATCAAAGCCTAAGTTTTGAAGTCTAAAAAATGCAAAAGCAAATTATCCTCGTACAACACGTGCACTAACACTAATAGCATTTTAAAAAGGGAAGATCAAAAAAAAAAAAAAACCATGCATACTTTTTTTCCTCCTTCAAACCAACTAATAAATCCACATTTATAAGCGCAAAGACCATCCATAGATTTTTTTTTCCCACTCAGAATAGGCCTTGGACGAAGCATTGAAATAGAAATATATAAACAACATATCTACTAATCTTCGGATTCAAAAGCTGCTTTACGTTTGGTTTACATACTTGCAACATCACACAAATCATTGTCAATACAAACACGAAACTGACACATTGCCTTAGCATGAGATCGTAGGACAGTTATGGGTGTACACCAAATGTACATGTTTTCTTTTCTTTACTTCTAAGATATTTTTTTACAAATATCTATAGATATATCAAAACCATCAAGTGGGGGCCTTCCTCACATAGCTACACTGCTGGACGGGGAGGCCTGGTCCTGGTACTGAGGCCAGGGGTAGGCCGGATACTGAGGCAATGGGTATGCTGAGTACTGAGGCAATGGGTATGCTGAATACTGAGGCCATGGGGCTACTTGAGATAGTGCTCCAAAGACCTGCAGCACGAGGGGAGTTCCATGTCATCAATATTGTCAACAAATCTAAATAACTGACAAAAACAAATGAAGCAATCGTTAAAAACAAAAAGAAAGGTGATAGCGGGGGTGTATGGGATTGGGGGTAGCTTTGCTCATGTGTAAGATGATGGTAATATAAATATATTGGCAGCATGGATTACGCGGCATGGATTACAACGAGAAATTAAAAGAAGATGAAGAGAGAAGATTTATGATTAAAAAAAAAGAAAAAAAGAATGAAGTTTTCAATGTTTCAATTAAAGCCCTTAACAATCTGCAGTTTAATCCCTAAAAGTTTAGTAAAAAAATATGCAGTTTAGTCCCCAACACAGGAAATTTATCTCGATTGAAATACCAATCATATAAACTTAGATCGTTTATGCGATACGTTAGAAAACTTTAGAAAGTTCAAATTTGCTAAATGATACTCTGTATAGACATGAACGGCTAGAAACTCAGTGAATTAAATACTCATGCTTTTACTCAGTACTAAAACAGTTAATAGAATAGTTGGCTCATTATGCAAATCCACAAGTTGAATCAGAGCAAAACTAACGTACAAGTAAAGGTACCTGCTGGCAATTGTTGTGGGCCACAAAGGGTGTAAAGGGTACATGTTGAGTCGAAAATGGGTTACTTTGAGCAGCAAAATGAGCTCGGTTCCGGGCCACCTGCCAATGTCATGTATCAAACTAAGAAACCTAAAACAATTATGGAAAACAGAATGCAGAATGAGTGGCTTAACAGACCGTTAATTCCAGAGGTAGTGACCAACTACGATCCCCAGTGAGCTTGTTGTAGTAAAATCTGCAAACATTTACTCAAGTGTATCAGTAACTGTAAAATCTTACATTCTAAAGAAATACTAAGTTGTAATTCAAGCGATACAAATATATGGACGCAACAATTAAAGAATTGCACCTCCTATTCTCTACATCAGTGAGTTCCCTCCAGTTGGTCGATGCATCAATTCTCTGTACAAGAATAGGTATTCATACTCGTTAGCTATGAGGATGATTTCAAAAAGATAAAGCAGGGGAATACCACAAACATCAGCAGTGTTCTGGTAATTTGAGAAATTTATATGCTTTGGTTATTAAGGTCACAATAGGTCATGTAATCGTTGCAGGCGAAAGTTGATGGTTTTCAGAGCTATCAATATCTAAAATGACTTACCTCATCCGAAGTCATCATATCCCAAGGCTTGTCCAGGAAATTCTTCTTACCAGTGTGAATATAAGATCTGAACACAAATGCATAGCGATATGTAAGTATTCATCAGCACAGGCATACGTATCGATACACCAAAAGTCCACAATCAATTATGATCACTAAGCACAGATTTGGGACTCAAGACCAACAATTTCAATACTAAGACAAGCAAACCGTAAAAACGCAAGGAAGCAAAATACTAAAACATATCATTACAAGTAAAACAGCAGGTATCAACAATAATGAATCTCCATAAAACATAACTCACCTTTCCTCTGCAGCAGGGTTCCCAACATTCAAAGGTTTAACTTCTATAGGTTGTCCAAGAAGTAGCTGGCCAGAGAGATCAACAGCCATCAAGACATATATTGGATCATCAAATTCAATATACCTGTAGTTTCAATGGGCTCAGACAATGTTTGACAGTGCATAATAAGCTAAAAAGGCAATTTCAAATTCACAAACACATTATGTTCTAGCTTGCATAACACTGATGAAAAAAAAAAATTAACTCGCTACCATAAAATGCAAGTATGATGACTAATAAAAATCAGTAAATAAAACCAGAAAGATTTCATGTTGCACATAACAAAAGTTACTAGTGATGATGAAGCCTCGAGTAGACTTAAACATCCATAGGTAGCATGCTTCAATTTCCAACCACACAGGCAGCAGATAAAGTCAAGCTAATTTCTTCACCACTACAGAGGATCAGAACAACCTTAAGTCAACTGAATGGCCTAAAAACACCTATAGAGATTTCCCTTCAGCTGAAAGGATTTATATCCCAATAGAACTCATTCCTTTAAGAAGTCAGTATTTGGTCACATCCAAGAAAGGCATGATAGCGTGTTCCGCAGATGAGTTGATATGGAGACGAAGCCTAAAGTAGACTTTGAAGCATCACTAAATACCAAGTTCAACTTCCAACCCCGTAAGCAATTGAAAGAATTTGGCCAAATTCTTCGTCAAAACTCAATAAAATAAGATCCTCCAGAGTTCCCTCCATTAAAAAGGATTGCATCAGCCAACAAAACTAGCCACGCAGAACCAATATATGGTGGTTCTGCAAATATGCACATAAAACAACTAAGATATAAAACAATCTGTTGAGCTGAACACATTTGGGCCCCCACCTACATTGCAGGTATACAATGTGCACTGCACACACTTCATGTTTATATTTCAAACAAATAGGAAAAGGGACCATAATAGCTACGAAGGATCCATAGCACCGTTATCCCTGGGGAAGAATTATGTGACCCAACATAAGCCAAAGTTCCTCCAAAAATGGAACGATATGGTGCTCATGCAGGCAGGACCTATGCCAAGTTCAATAGTAGACAATAACTGCCATCAAGATCATTGATATCATTGTAGGATAGTGAAATTCCATCCTAAAGCATGATATTAAAAGCAAAACGAACATTAATTGGCTATGGCATGATGTAATACAAAAAGGAAGGCCACCCAATCAATGGAAACAGTAATACAGGATAAAGGGAGGAAACCAGAAACTGTATAATCCAAGTCAATTACCTCAAGGTAATCCCACAATTTGTCATCACGAATTTATGGCAATGCTAGAATGCTACAGTGTTAGATGCTAGGGCATTTTAGAAAATCAGCTGGAGTGGGAGAATAAAACAAAGCATCAAAGCTTGTTTAAACTTGACTTTCAGAGAAGAAAACAACAATACCGGCAACAAATGGCTGCATAATTACGATACTTCTTCCATTATATCAGACAACAATTTTTCTGTTCACAAGAAAAAAATGAATAACAAACTTTGTAGTATGAAGGGAACTTACCCCACTGCATTAGGTACTCTCAAACTCGGGTCCAACAATAGATCGATATTCCTTACCTGGAATTGAAAATCTGAATCAGTTGAACAGAGAAATAAATACTTGCAAGGGTAGTTTATACAGGAGCACTCTAGACATTCATACTACATGTTTCAATAGTCGCACATTGGAGCAATTACAACCCCTCAGTGATAACAAGCATTGATAATGGCCAAACCACTAGCCAAGTAACAGAAGCACAACTTAATCCTAGCCAACACACAAAGCACCCAATCCGAGATTAGAACTATAGAGTAACGTGCAAAATGGATTAAGTCATTCAAATGGTACAGAACAAAAGTCCTTCTAACCTTGCATACACTTGAAAAGAATATGTTAACTTCTTCCCTGGACGCCCTCAAAGGAATCTGCCATGGCCCATGACAACATTCATATCAGCAAAAGAAGAATAATAGGAAACAAGTGCATGACAAAAGCACGAAAGAACTTTTGCCCATGTTCGTTTTGAGATTTTGAATTCGGGATTCACTCCCTGCGCACGGTCTCCAATAAATTTTCTTTCAATTATTACTCTCATTTCTTTATCTCCCTCCACTCATTACCCAAAATTCCAAAACCAAAATCCCAAAACGAATAAGGTCGTGCCTATCAATCACTTAAAACTGAAGAGACACTGGCAAGCTATATACCCCAGAGACGTAAACAGTTCTTTGGTCCCTTTTTGCGTCAGCTTCAGGGTCCACCACTTCCTTGTTTGCTTTGGATACCGGGTTGCCATCCGCAACACTATCAATATAAGTAAAAAACAGAAGAAAGTTCAAACGAATGACCTTCAACAGTTTTGACAAAGAACTGAAGGAACATGACCACATAGGAAGAGCTGCACGAATGCAATGGCATAAAAAACAGTTCAAGCCTTGAATCGCATCAAACAATATGCACATGCAACAAGACACCACAAGGATTGATACAAACCGATTCATCAAATCCCAGCTAAACGGCAACATTTTGGTCAAATAATAGATCATAGAATCTTTCTTACATAAAAACCCTAACCATAATATCAACTATCACAAGGCAGGTATCCAATCAGTATTTAGCCAAGAAAAAACCAACAATCATACACGAATGTAAGCAATATGCATGCTGAGACATGTCATAGGCAACTCACAAGCTAGAGTAAATCACCGTATAAAATCAATCAACAATTGCCGCCATAAAGCAGAAAAAGAAAAAAAAAAAGAGAGAGAGAGAGAACTACCTGCACCGTGACGATTCAACTTCACCTCCAGTATTGTCCTCCTCATCGAGTAGAGTCGTCGTCCTCTGTTTATCCATCTCCGTATCTCTCTCTCGCCAACCTCCTTGTTTCTTCGCATTGTCTGTAAAATCCGTCGTCCTTTTCCTTTTCATCTTCGTCTCGCTCTTCTGCTCGCACTCCATTTTGCTCTATCCCTCTCTCTCTCTCTCTCTCTCCTGTTCAACCCCCTTGAAAACCTTGACAATCTCTCTCTCTCTCTCTCTCTCTCTTCCGTTCAACCCCTTGAAACCTAGACTGACCTTCGTGTGTATACAGGGATCCCGGACAAAGCACAAAATCCGGACCTCTAACGTGAGCCGTTGGATCTCATCCAACGGCTGGGAAAAGAAAAGGAATCTCGCGGGTTAAAATGACACGCGGGTCACGGGTTATAACGAAAACGGGTTAAAACCCACAAAACGGATCCAGCCCTCTTTCGCCTATCCCTTTCAGTGCTTTCCCGTTCAAACAGAGAGAGAGAAGATCGACGAACAGCGCGACCAAGAAGAAGACGATACGAAGAAGAAGAAGATCGAACCCAAAAAATAAGAACAAGGTATCAAGGTGTATCTCTCTCTCTCTATAGCTCGTTCTCCAGCTAACGGGTTAGGTTTTTTTTTTTTTGGTTACTCGATTATGGTAAACCAGATCGACGAAGAAGAAGGAGAAGAAGATCGAAGCGACGAACAAGGTATCTCTCTCTCTCTATCAGAATCTCTCAGAAATTAGGGAACAAACTCAAGTAATATTAGTCGTCGTCAAAGAGTTGTGGAAGAAGGGCTACGCGATGATCAATTGGAACAGGGTACGTACATTATAAGACAATATAGCTACTGTTAGAGAAATCTTATCTTAATTTTAAAAGTTTATTTAATTCCATAAAGGTTTGCAGATTACAAGTAGATTATAATATATTTTGATATCAAATTATAATTAACTCTCAAATTGTAACTTCTCATTCATATTCATGGAGTTTTGTGCCATATATTAGATGCTACTCCTATTTGTTTGGGGTATTAACCTATTGGTCAGGAGATACATGAGTGTGGAAATGCATAAAACTTCGAGAGTTTAATTTATGGCTAACGAAATTTAATTTGTGGGAAATGATTTAGATGCACACAAAGTTTCCTAAAAATCGTTTGTTCTCTAAGGAAAGCGCGTTTTGCGTACCTCTATTAAATATCAATAAGTTTTCTCTACTCCTATTTCTCTACTTAAACTATGATCTCACCATATTATTATTTTTAGATCTGTCTCCTATTATTTGTGTTTAATTACAAAGTGTTCTGTGAACCAATGTTGTTGGTTATGGTTGCGGTTTCGCAAAAAACAGTGGAGGAATCGCTACAAGATTTTTTTTCCCAACAGTGTAGTGTTGAAAGAAATCGAATTTTGATCCTCTCAAGCACTTGGTTCCTTCTGTCCTTGTGATTTGAATTTTGAAATTTCGAAGAGCTGCTTTGCTTGTCTGTTGTTCTTAATTTGAGGGCTATGTTCTACTTAAGTCTCTGATGAAATCAGTTTCGGTTTCGCTGATCTCAACATATTGTTATTTTTGTGGTTGTGACCTCTTATTACATTTGTGTTTACAAAGATCCTAACGAATATTTCCAACAGCTACTGCTGTGGAGAATGGAACCAACTCAAGGGACATGGCTACTACTCCGGAGAATGAAACAAACTCGAGTAGTAGTAGTAGTCGTCAAAGAGATGTGGAAAAAGTGCTAGTTGATCATCAATTGATACATGGTACTACAGCTCTACATGAGGCCCTAAGGAATGGACACGAGGAGGTGGCACAGTATTTATTAAAATTGGATCCTGAAATGGCAACCTTAGTTAATGGTGCTGGAGAGAGCCCACTCTTTCTGGCTGCCGAATCTTGTAGCGAGTTATTTATGCAGGATATTTTACCATCAGAACGACAATATAGCACAAAAATGGATTATCCTATTCCTCTAAACATGCTGCAGGAGATTGTTGTGGTATGTAATTAGTGTTTCGTTCCTCTAAACATAGCACACAAAATGGATTATCCTATTCCTTCCACTTTCCCTTGAATACTACCCCTACTCTAGATGAATGAACCAGACATTTGGGGTAATATATATCCAACTATCCATTCTACTACCTTGGTTGCCCCCTCCCACACATAATTATATGGTTGTGTTTGAATAATCTTGGATTTGAGGAGATAATTGGTCAATGAGAAGAAAACTATGAAGTGAACTAGTATATGCTATGCTTTGAGCTAGGATTGAAATCCACACACACAAATTCACAATCACACAAGGCAAGACGATTTATGTAATTTCCCAAGATTGGTATATCCACAAGAGTGGCAGATTCATATATCCACTAAAATAAAGAGCCCATGGTTTTAGACGGGCCTGGCACGGGAGTGGGTCTGGCATAGCATGGCATGACAAGGTCCTATATGGACACGGCACGGACATGACACGAAAGTGGGCCTAGCATGACACGGCACACAAAATACTAATTTTAATACCAAAAAAAATATTAATTTTTTATTTTATGCTACTATAACATAACATTTTACACTTTTTGTGTTAATAAATATTTTACACTTTTCGGAATTTTTTTCCTTTTCGAGGAAACTCGGTTGGAGATGTGCCGAAATGGGCACGACACGGCACGACACGATCAAAAAATGGGCCGGCACGGACGACACAATTAAAAAATGGCACGGCATGAAGCACGATTGGCACAGAGCTAAACGGGCCAGCACAGTCCATTTGACACCTCTTTAACCACCCTTAGTATTTCTATGTTCTCAATGAACCGATTAAACCCATACCGATATCGGATGAGTTGATTTTTTTAATGGAAATTCTAAAAACATACTTTAAACAAATTGAACGGCTTCGATTGCTTGCGTGGAACTCCGTATAGTTTTGTGTCAAAATTTGTGTCTGTGAGGGAAACCAGCCCCAAATAATATAAGTATATCCCTCTAATTTCTCATGCGGCTTCGTGCAGGCAAAATTATTTCTCTTCTAATAAGACAAAACCCGGATCTCTTGAGAAAAAGAGATGACCGCGGAAAGGCAGCCATTCACTATGCAGCAGAAGCAAATTATTGGGTTTTGGTTTATCAAATGTTGGAGGCCGACGATTCGATTGCCCTCTTTCCCGATAATGACGGTCACACCCCTCTCTTTGGAGCAGCAAGAAGCGGGTTTAAGTATCTATGTAAGGAGATACTCGAGATGTGTCCAGAGTCAATCGAGTCGCGCAATCATGAAGGTCAACATGCACTTCATCTTTGCGAATTTCGGGATGTTCGTTTCCTGATCAGGATTCCAGAAATATTGGAGCTTCTAAATGAGGGTGATGAAGAAGGAAACACGCCTTTGCATCTGGCAATAAGAGAAAATGACTATGAAAAGGCAATGTTATTAGCTTCTTCGAATTCAATCGACTTGGGGACCGTTAACAAAGAAGGTCTAACAGCCATGGATCTTTGCTGCCAGACAGATTGGAAGAATTTACACAAACAGGTACCTAGCTAGCTTGTTTGAATTATTTCGCGACTCTGAATATTACACGGCCTGCTGTTTAGCAACAGTGCACAGGCCCCTACCCAAGTAATTAGCAGGGATTGAGATTCCGTCCAGTTTTGCTAAGGTCCAGTCCCCTCCAATTTTCAATATCTTTGGGTTTATTTTGGATTCAAAAACATTAATATAGACATCGTTCATTTCATAGAATTTGTCGAGAAGAATATCCATGCCGAAAGTCAGTTTGATAGGACTTTGTTTACCTTACCATATGAAAAAATTGCATTTGTGCAAGAAAAAACGCAAAATTAATATCCATAATATCCACTGTTTGTTTGTTTGCTTTAGTCTGTGCACTTCCCTTTTATAAAGGGAATGGATGATTTGGAGTATTTCTTTAGTGGTTGGTCAAATGTTGGGCTGAAATGTGTATCGGATTTAGGTATTATGTTTTTCGATTTTTGTCATGTTTGTGAATTGATCATGTTTGTTCATCTACCTCGATCAAAACCTACACTTCTCAAAACCTATCATGTCTTCCCATTTTTGTCATGTTTATGAATTGATCATATTTTGTTCATCTACTTCGATCGAAACCTACACTTATCAAAACTTTCCATGTTTTTCGATTTTTGTCATGTATCTGAATTGATCATGTTTTGTCATGTTTCTGATTTTGGTCTTTTGCTTCTATTAAATTTATCATGTTAATAATACCTTACTATGCGCGCCAATATAACTGTAGTTGTGCAATTTTACTAAATTTGTCAGTATCGAACTCACTTGTATCATGTTAGTTCTATCATTAGTAATCTTTTTTTTTTCCCGATCAATAAAAGGTACTCCCTCCGTCCCATAATGTTTGTCCGGTCCACGAAACGAGGACTGCAAAATAATGCATTTTTTTCAAGAAAAA
>JAOTQK010000019.1:3626004-3662453 GCA_025642025.1 Rhododendron ferrugineum
TTCTAAGAACCTAATTTGTATTTTTTTGTTATTGGCGTCATTCACTTTTTTTCTTACCCGCCAATTATTTTGGCCCCACAATGTATAAAACTTTTCTCGTGACGCAAAATCCTATGCTTTTGGCCGGATTACTTTTGCAAGAAAGTAAATCTTGCAGGAAAATTTAAAAATATGTTTCCCACTACTTTCCTGCCAACTGAACACTATAAAAGTTATGGAAAAGCTGATTTTTCCATCTTTTCCTGTACTTTCCTGACAACTGAACGGGGCCTTAAGGGACCGGAGAGAATCCTGCTCCAATGCATAGTGACTTTAGGAAAGCCATTTCCCATTTTTCTATTTCAATAATAATTTTCGAAAAACATTTTTTTAACTTTCGGTGGTGGACGCACCAGCCGGCAGAAGAAAAACTACTGTGTGCAGCACTAGGCACCCAAAAAATCCTTCCCCACCACGTGCCGGCCTCTCGAACCATCAACATCCTGCGACCCCACATCCTCATCCGACGTCCCAGAAAATGCCACGCAACCATAGCTTATCGCCAAATTGAACGGCCACTAAGTCTCCACGTGTCACACCGGATTCGATATTAGAGCATCGATCCAACGGATCCTGCACTCCCACTCCCCCTCCCCCTCTCTCCTCCGAATTCCGCCGGAAAACTTCCTGGTTTCCCCACCAATTTTCCTCGCTCCAGCAATTCCAAAATTGATTGCGGTAGAAACCCCAAACTTTCCCCCAGTTTTCACTGAAAGTTTGCTTGCTTTCCCGCCAAAATTCTCAATTAACAACCTCTAGGAACTCCGAATTGCTGATTTCGTTCATTGGGTCAACTTATGCGCACCTCGATTAATTTTCCACGATCAATCCTGCCGTGAATTGTCAGTTTTCTCGATTAGCGCAGTGAACCAGGAACCCCAATTCGGCTACGAAAATCTCAACGTTCCCGCCAAAATTACCACCCCCTGAAAGTCCAACTCGGCTGGTGTGGTTGATCGGTGCAGTGAGATTCCTCCACCTTTTTCAAACCGAGTCTCAAGTCCCAATTAAAAAAAAAAATCCTTTTCTTTGAACCGCGACAAAAACATTGACCGTGTTCGCTTTGGGTCTCTAAATATTAACTTCTCCATCTGCACACGGTCCTCAATAAATTTTCTCTTTGATTGTTACTCTCGTTGTGTTTGGTGATATCTGACACATTTAAAGTCAAATTTGATCTAGTCCTCTTGTACTATCATCTGTTTTTACTCAGTGTCCGGTCCAGCTTAGCGCGCTTCGACTAATCTTGGGTATCGATTCCACTGCCACGTTAGTGCTACTACCTACCGATCGGTTTAACAGTCCACCTACCGATCGGTTTAACAGTCCAAATGGCGGATTCGGACAACGAGTCGGGCGGCCACAACGCCGGCGGCGGCGACCTGTCGCAGCGGGAGCAGGACAGGTTCCTGCCGATCGCAAACGTGAGCCGGATAATGAAGAAGGCGCTGCCGGCCAACGCGAAGATATCCAAGGACGCCAAGGAGACGGTCCAGGAGTGTGTGTCGGAGTTCATAAGCTTTGTCACGGGGGAGGCCTCGGATAAGTGCCAGCGTGAGAAGCGGAAGACGATCAACGGTGACGATTTATTGTGGGCCATGACGACGTTAGGGTTTGAGGAGTACGTGGAGCCGCTCAAGGTTTACTTGGGGAAGTATAGGGAGATGGAGGGGGAGAAGACGGCAGTTGGCGGTGGCGGTGGTGGGCGGCAGGGGGAAAGGGATGGTGTTGGTGGGAGTGGAGGTGGGGGGTTTAATGGGGGAATGGTGTATGGAGGGATGCAGGGTGGAGGGATGGTGATGATGGGGCAGCAGCATCAGGGACAGGTGTACGGTCCGGGTTATCCGATGGGGATAGGCGGCGGGAAGGGTAGTAATGTGGGTGGTGGAGGATCCAATATGAGGCCAAGGTAGGTCCTATGATGTGTGGTTTAGTGTTTGTTGTTTGATCGAGCGGGGGGTTAAGTTCACTCTAAGTTCATGTGGTTAAATAGGGCCTCAAAAATGCTACGGATGCAGGCGGGAGTTCATAGATTGGACGGAGATGTATCTAAAACTGTTTGACATGTGTGGATCTCACATCTATCCTAGGAGACCACATGCATCCGATGGTTCTGAACACATCTTGTTGGAGTCTGTACGCACTTGTGTTGATGATTGTAGCATTTTTTTTCTGATTGGTTTTTGTACTGTTTTAACAATTAGGGTTGTAAATCGCGTTAGGAATTGGCTAACGTGATTGTGTTGGTAATACAATCAGTCTTGTATCGGTCAATTTGGCATCCCATTGTCCGGTTTTATCGGTAAACTTCGGTGACGGAGATTTCAAAACTCGATACGAATCGGCCGATGACTGGAACTTTGTTGAAGACTTGTCACTGACATTTGAAGTTCAGATAAGTGTAGTCAAATTGTTTAGGCTTAATTTTTTGTGAATTGAAAGGTTATATGTGTAATTGTGTACAGAGGGTGATAATGCATAGAGGAAAAAGTAATTGTTGGGATGGTGTTTTGTTGATAAGAAATTGATTTTAGTACTCCAAAAATTGATGGAGGGGCTCCAAAACAACGTCGTTTTGTGTATCAACACAGTTCAATTTTGGAGCCCCTCCATCAATTTTTGGAGTGCCAAAATCACAATCCCATTTGTAATTGTGAATGAAAGATGATGAAGAAGATCATGTAGGGTGGAGGCGAAGCCGTTGAATACACTTATGGACGGTTTGGATGTGCCCTGCAAAGTGCACTACAGGATTTTCGATTCCAGAGGAGAAAGGGGTGCCTTTTTCATTGATTTTTTTCTTTATTGATCTTTCTTGTTGTTAGCCTTCATGTGATTATGTAAACTGGGAAAGAGTTGAACTGGCAAGGTTTGGCACATCTGTGTTGTAAAAAGTTGGTGTTTGTATTATTATAGATAGATGTTCATTTTTAGTGGCAAAGGATAACCATTTGTCATGTTTTTCTCCTCTTACTTCTTGTACTTTGCACCTAATTTGGAAATGAATCCACTGCTTGTCCAACTTTTGACCAACAAAATAACCATACATTGAAAGTTTATTTGCGAAAAGGTTGTTGATTTAGTACAAGATTTGGTGGTGTTAGTTACGAAAGTAGTTTGTACTATATGGAAAACTAGGTTTCGATTTAGCAATGGTTCGTCATAGTTTTTCGTACGAGGTTTTTGTTGTGTTTTTGTTAACAAAAAGTCTACGAACACAATTTTAAAATGCATGTGTACCTAAGTGCTTCAAACGGCCCCGAACGCAATTGTGTCCGGAATTGTGTTTTAAAATTGTATTAGTAACAATGCTCTTTTGTTAGTATGACCCGATGATGGGAAATAGTAGAAGTGCATATACTACACACCACAAACTTGCACTTTACACTTCATGTTTTACCTTCTGTCGTTTTTTTATTTGTTGATCCGCGTTTGAGAAATTTGTAAAACGATGCTGCTACTTCATCTTCCTTCAATATCACATTTGTATTTTTCATGTCAATATAACTGCAGAATGGATATTTCCAAAACCCACAAATGAATACGCGGTGAAACAAAGAGGTTGTCTACTATCATGTTCGTACATCTGAAGGATCAATAGCTAAAGAACAAGGAGGCAGAGCTAAGAGAAGATGGTTGGGAACTCTGCAGCTCATTGATCTAAAATTTCTGCAAGGATTAGTGAACAGGAATGAAAAGGTAACTGATTCTAGTTTCTCTTTAGTATACAGCATCCGTAATTCCGCATCCTCCTTAGTTGCCGTAAAATCGATCTACAAGAACCAAAAAATGAAAAATTGACATGCGCTTCATTAATTTTTTATGGCGATCAGAGTTTACCGGTGTGAGAGTTCTCGCAAATATTGGTACCCCTAAGATCCTTCTTGTTGAAGTATAAATAGTTCTGTTTACGGGAAAAGCCAGTAGTAGTAGGAACAGCAGAAAATCCAGTGTAGTTGCCCTTCTTCTTCTCCAAGCATGCCTTAGCAATGTAATTGAATTGCTCATGTTTCTGAATGAAAGGCTGGGCTGCATATTCTTCAAGGGGCATCCACTGAAAGGCGGAGAGAGAAACAGAAAACCGGAAAAATAATCAGAAGTGTAGTTTATAATGATACGAACAACTGATGAGTCTATCGATCATAGGAGGTTTGGTTTGATATCCAAAGAAATGAATGCAATCTTGTCTAAAGCACAACACCACATATAAATTAAGTTCTTTGGTCAGGGAAATTACTTTCGCTGCGGCAATCTCCGAGTCCTGTTTCTGGATATCGAAAGACGATGGTTTCAACATGCAAACAAAGAATAAATCAGACTTGCCAAAGAACGAGTTGTGGCTTTGCCTGCAATTAATCAAGTGAGAGAGTTTGAGAATGTCCTGTAATTAAGAATGAGAATATAAGAATCTTTTCCAAACACCATTTCTCTAAAATGGTTGACAACTCCTTACCTGAATGCAAGAACTTCCAAGAATTCTGTCTCAATCTGAAGCAAAAAAACGACCAGCCTTTAGATAAACAGTGGTTATTGACAACCTAAATACATATATCTGTGTATGGATACAGTCATACTCTTTATGTTAAATTTAAAACTTCTTGATAATCACTTACTCCCGTCTCTTCTCGCACTTCTCTCATTGCAGCTGTACAAATGTCTTCACCCTGAGAAAAAAATTATTCATGGCGAAAATGATTCGAACAGTATTAGTTCCAACTTCCAAGTTCCAATAATGCCATCAGTGAACACTGAAGCCAGCCCGTACCTCATCAACAACGCCCGTAGGAAGCTTCCACACGCCTGTGCCTTTGAATATCCCGCTATTTTCCTGGACTACCAGAACCTAAAACAAATGGCAGGCTTTAGAAGACAAAACTAGCTAGCCAATCAAAGTCACTCAAAATGAAATAAGTATTTGGATGAACATTGAAGGTACGCATACTAAAAAACTACCCGATAGGGATATGTGGAACCTAACTTGGATCAATGAGAATACGAATGTAGAAAAATTAAAAACAATTAACACAAGAAACACGAGGGTTACATGGATCACCCAACTAGGGGTATTTCCACAGTCACTTGGCCAATTTCGTTCTGAAGAATAACATGAGCTCAGAATAACATGAGCTGTGCCATCAGAGTTGCCCCACGGAGCAATACACATAGTTGCCTCCATTGCCGTGTGGTAAGTGAACAGTACCTGTCAGGCTCCACACTACTTAACACTGTTGAGATGTACACTAAGACATGTGTGGCATACGCATAGGCAGATTTCAGATTCCAACTTGGGAGGGGTCCTAACTGCTTCAACTTGGGGATACTAACCCCTACTAATTCGCAATCGCCTCAGAATTATTATTCGGGGATAAGGATTTTCTGAAACTCATTCTTAACTCTAAAACATGCTTTTAGAAAAGTCAGCGTCAGTTGCTTATACCAATATATGAGAAATATACTAGACAGGTAAGACTGTCTAACACCAAGCGGGAAAACGAAGTCATCCAAGCGGGGAAGACCGTCTAACACCAACTGTCTAAAATAGCAAGCAAAATTGGAGAAAGGTGACCATCTGTAGTGGCCACTTATGTATAGAAACTCATCTGTAGCGGCCACTTATGAATAGAAACTCACTCTCAGTCTTCCAAAAAAAGAGTACAGTAGACCATGACATGAGTTTTCCCAAATGGAGAACCGAAGGTGGCATATATAGGGAACAAACAATTCAATGCATAACTTCTTAACTTCTCTTGGCATAAATAAAATAGTGCAAGACAACTTCAGAAGAAGTACCTCCCCTTTGCTATTTGTGACAAAAGCACCAATGCCCACTCGATGAGAAGCATTTGCAGGAAGTTTGTTTGCAGTTATGGGAATCCACTTCACAAGCATCAAGTATGATGGTTCAGCATGATGATATCTAAATCCTTCCTGTCAATTAGCATAAGAAAATCATAAAACAGGAAACTGCAAGCATAGTTAAATAGAAGTCATCATCAAGATAAGCAGAGAAATATGATTGCATCACTGTGCACAGCATTTCTACAGAAGGGCAATGCAATGCACGAGGCTCCCGCAGCTGCGAAGTCACGGGAAGTCCTATTTACTACTACCCCACACGCAGAAAGCCTATTTCCATTGCAAGTCATTGTTACACTTTCCAACGTAATTACCTGTTTCTAACTCTACACTTATTGTTGGTCCTATCCTAGTTTCTATGTAGGCACCACCAAAGTAACAAAATTCTGATTGAAATTGCTTTTTTACCTTAACTGCGGCCTCAACAAGATTTACAAGCTCAATAGGCAACTTAATCCAAATGCCCTTCTTTCCCTGAAAAATAGACACAAACTGATGAATATTTACTTAAAGGTGAAAGGAAAAGAGCAACTGGTTTGTTAGCTAAGCAGCTTGGGTACATATATGGAGAAGCAATGCCCCCCGTCCATGAAGAAATGATGCTCGACATGAAATGATTTATGCAGAAGTGTCAAAACAACTGCAGAAATTTGATATAGTTCCCTTTTGGAGTTAAAAAAAACCGTAGGAAACAGCAGCTGGCGGCACAATGAACATGTTGAAACCCATCTACAATTCTTTTCATACGGAACTATAGCACATATTGTCAAGAAATTAAGTACCGACTAACAAAAACGTTGTCAACCTTGGGTCATCTTTAAGAGTTGGTTTGCCGGCTAAGCTGAGCCATGCTACCAAGCACCCTTAGCCAATGATCCAGTTGCTTCCGTAGAGTACATTGATCCAGATACATAATGTGTCACTCCCCTTTGACTAAGAGTCAGGCATTCCTTCGCAAATATCTTACATAGAGGACAGACACCTCCCTGGTTCTCCCTTTCTGTCTTTCCAGGGTGGGACTCGAGAGGGCTTGCTAGGTCCTCCAATAGCTATGGCTTTTTTTCTTCCTTTGGTGCCGGTGATTTCATGACTTGACAACTCGAAAAGACAATTCATGATGGATTGGTTTAGCCCGTTATGGCCTCTCCTGTTACTGAAAGTTCATCTTTTGAGTTCAACCACCCCGGAGTTGCCTTTCGAGCCATTCGGTTGCGTACAGAAGTTGAACCAGTGAGATAGTAACTTATATGGATTGGAAATAGGTTACTCATCTCTGTTCCATTTTGTTTGTCCATATTTTCAATCTGGAATGTCCCAAAACGCTTGAAGAAGTCAACATGTCAAACTTAGAAGTTTGCCAAAACTATCCCTTCAAATCCTTTTGAAAACTGTCAAAGGAGCGATACTAGAAATCAATACCTCTTACTTCGAGTTTGAGAGCGTTAAGCTCATGCCCCCTTGATGTCCCACACATGATAAATAACATAGGATGGAGAGAGTATATTGATATTGAGATAGCAACAATCAGTATCAGAGGTCAAAACCAGTTGACTTGCACCCATGATAATGATCTCTTATTACCAAATCTTTGCATTATGCAATCCGACCATACTATTGAGCAATTCCCCATTCTTCAATCAATGAAAAGGACATTACACTGCCCAAAGAAACCAAAGCACGAGATTAAGAAGAAAAATACCTGCTCCCTCCATTTCGTTGTTGAAGCTCTAAGCGCAGATACAAATGGATCAGAATTCATTGGTTCTTTCATGTCTACAATGACTCCTCCATAAGCATCTTCTGATGCATCAAGTAAGTCAATCTTGGGAACTCTTGCTTCAGCTGGGACCGCTTGCTCTCCAACCCATGATGTATTTTTTGTGACAGGCATGAATCTGGAAAGGAATGGATTCACAGCTTGAACAATACCTGAACGAAAAGAGAGACCATTTCATTACCATCAAACCTTAGTGACGACATACTTACAAAGATGAATGATGAATCGTACCACAAACTACAAAGTTGAAAACCTTATTGCTAATTACTTCAAAAGCTAACTCTCCAAAAATATGAAATGAAAACCTTATTCCCATGTACTTACAAAGGTAAATCACTGGTCAAAAAAACATGGCAGAGATATTGGAGATTGTTTTTCTCACAGCCCACAGTTTACTAATTAGGAGCGACTCAGCTAAGTAAGACTGAGCATTTTTGTAATATGCCATCGCAATCAAATGATGCAAATTGCTTCTATTTTCCTATTTGAATTGGTCATTTGTTGATTAAACAACCTACCCCAGATTTTAATTATCAAAAGAAAAAACCTAACGTAGACGTTTTCAAGAGCAGTTAATTGGCCATGCTCAGCCCTCTCTGACTTAAAGACGAAGAACAAATGTGCAAACCATAATCGGTTGGGGAAAAAAACAATTTGACTTGTCAAATCAAAAAATATGTTTTTAACTCAGACGGCCAAATATTTTACAGGCAATTCACAATCGAAGTTACACTAACCCATATAGAAATCAACCAATTTTTTTGGCACTTCAGAAAGTAACAAAAAATAAAATCAACCAATGCTACTTAAGTAGATGGAAATAAATAAGGACATAATAATATATCTTAGTATAAAGCAAGCACAACATGTTTCAAAACCAGTTTTTACAAACAATAATGTCATGCGTGAAAGGTAATAAGGAATGAGGAATGTTATGCATTTTGTTCATAGCAAAAGGAGAGTTTCTTGACTTATTCCTATCGATCAATTTTTTACTTCTTCATTTCACTCACTACGTTAACAGATTTAACCACGAGCATCCAACTAGGCAATGAGATAAATCGTGATAAAGATCCTGTAGCATTTCGTTTTTCTTTATCTAAGTTACTCAGAATAGGAAATCCATTGGAGCAAATCCATGGACACATGTATTTGGAGCAATGGGACCCACACACGGTTCTGTTTCCGCTCTTGTATCCAAATCATTTTCCATCAATTACAACTAGATGTGGCAAATTGGCGGGTTGAGTTGGGTTTGGGCGGGTTGATGCGGTTGGGATAGATATGGGCGGGTTGGGTTGTAATTTACTACCATAAGGTGACAAAAACCAGACGACAAGGAGTATGTTTGTAGTGAGACAAAACATACAATCCCTAAAAGAAGGTAATAAAATAGTCCTAATCAATTGACTCAACAATCTCAGCCAGAAACAACCATTCTACAATCACACACACGAATTAACACACATATTCACACAAGAGTGGGGTCTCACACACACCGATGGTGCAGCGTGTGTGAGCCCACAACCACCAGTGTGTGGTGCCCCATACTTGTGAGACTGGGCGTGCAAGTAGTGTGTGTGTGTGTGTTTGTGTGTGAAAATAGGTGATTGTAGATTTATTCCTGCCAATAAATTGATAAGGAAATAAAGTCTCACATTGCTTGGGAGTGGAATAGGTGATCACTTAATAATATTTGGGACATCCCCACTCATTGTCAATTAATTTTGAGATGGATATAAAGTTTTTACACAAATTAACAAAAGCAAAGAATGAATACCAAACCACAAATGAGAGAAACATACTGTAGATGAGAAGGAAAGGTATGTCTTTTCATTTCTGTTTTCTTTTGTGGATGAGAAGGAATGGTATGTCTTTTCATGTCTGTTCTCCTTTCATGTGTGTTTTTCGGAAACCCCAAGGCTGCCTAGTGTAAAGACCTGGGACTCAGGCATTTGCTCCGATTCATGTTTGAAACCTTTTTAGGTGTTATTAACTCTTTTGGAGTCCGGTTTCAAGTAGGACCCGCTAGTCAATGGTGGGTGTATCGTCCTCAGATTAGTCGGGGTATGCGTAAGCTAGCCCGGACACCTAGTTATTAAAAAAAATGTACCTTTTGGAATACCAAGCCACGGGGAGAGCGTTACCTAGACCAAGCTTTGGAACAACAAGGCTGGAACTTGAACTTCTGTTGAAAAGCATACTATATGGGTACAGCAGTCTAATTACGAACCGGTTCATGAAAAACCCCTCTCTATAACATCTAAACCCTTTCCAGTTATGACATTCTATTCTGCTATAAATACACCTAAGCAGTCAGCACTTGCTTAACAGTGTTTATTTCTACGTACCGCGTTTTAGCTTGCGATTCAGGACTTTGAACGACGAGTGGTTGTGACTTCGACCATTGAAAGTTGAAAGCATTGGAGAGAGCCCTAGTTTCGAAGAAAAGGGGGGCGGGGGTTAACGCGGCGTGCAGTGGAGGTTGAGGCGGAGGTGACAAAGATGAAGATGGCTTTTTCTCGGAAAGCGAAGGGGGAAATTTTTAATCGCTCCGCCGCGTCGTGTTTCAGGTAGCAAGGCAGACAAAGTATTGCTAAGGTTTGGTTCAACTCTATATATTGTAGGTGTTCAAGCTCCTTTTGAGCTAAAAGAATTTTAAAGATTAATTGTTAAAGTTTGGCTCACATTTTGAAGTTTTTTAATCGTGATAAGTTCGGCTTGACTTGTAACATATAGAAGTCAATCTCAAAGTTTCAAGTTGAAGTTTTTTAATCATGATAAGTTCGGCTTGACTTGTAACGTATAGAAGCTAATCTCGAAGTTTCAAGTATAAGCTTGCGAGGTAATTTTTCAAATTGGCTAAAAAGTATTAAAAGTGCTTTTTTAATCACCTAATGAGATTTTTTTTCTTCACAAAAAACTAACAAAGCTATTAGCATTTTCAATACTGTTAGCACTTTTGAAAAATTACCCCTAAGCTTGTGAAATTTTGAGCTATCAAACATGAGCTTAAGCTCCTGACGTTCCAAAATGCGATAGTTGGAGAAAAAGTTATACACCTAAGAAAAAAAATATTGAATGTACTGATGATTGGTGATGAGATGTAAGAGAAGATCTTACATATTTGTGATAGTTAATGATTTCTCGAAATGTTTCTAATATCTACAAAATGATTTTTTGTTTACAAAATCTATCAAGCCAAACAACCATATGCTCGGGCGCAGATTGAATTTATAAACAAACAATAAAACGCTATTGTGCTTGGCTTGCACTTTGTTTGAACGAGCTAAAACCAAGCTAAGCTCGAGTTTGATTTGTTTAGCAGTCCTAATTTTAAGAGTCACATATTTTGTAAAGTTTTTTCTGGTATATATTTGTGTGGATTTCATCACAAAATATGTGACGTCAAAAACACCACGAGACGGGTACTCCATGAGCACTCACACGTGATGCAGCGAACGATACTCATGGGGAGGGGACACGCAACTTCAGGGGACACGCAACTTCTGCAGGAACTTTTATAAAGCAGGGGGTATGATCCCCTTTTCTAAAAACAAATGTAAAATATAAATAAATAAAGAAAAAAAAAAGCAGAGGGAAAGGGGACGGCAACAGCCGGACACGCAAAATGGAGTGGCTGATGGAGATGCTTAAAAGAGCATTATGAATTACATAATAAATAGTAGTAACATTTAATTAAGATATTGAACTATATGTTTTTCATCGATGAAACATACTGCGGAAATTATTCACACACTCAAACCCATCGCAGAGAAGCTGTAAGATCAGTTGAAAGTGTTGAAGGTATACGTAATAAAGTTACCCATCTCTCTAACAGTTTAAGCTTTTAGATGAATTGATAGTTAACAATCTAATATGATATCAGAGCAGGCAATAAATCATCTGTTCGAATCTCACTGCCTACCTAATATTAAAATATTGACACGTGTTAACCCGCTTATGGAGGAGAGTCTGGCTACACGTGAGGGGGTGTGTTGAAGGTACACGTAATAAAGTTATCCATCTTTCTAACAATTTAAGCTTTTAGATGAGTTCGTAGTTAACAATCGAATAGAAAGAACGGAAGCTCTTGTGATGAACAATTTCTCTCTCAAGACTTTAAACAACAGTATTAAATGCCCAACTTAATTAATGGTTATGGCCGAACAAATTTCGTAGTCTGAGAGAGAGGATCAATTCATCTTCTTAAACCTAAGTTTCATCTACCACCATTAATGAAAGAGCGTTAATGTGAAAGAGTTAGGAAGTTGTTACGCGTTACATTAATAACGAGAGATGAAAACTAAGCCGCCTCATTAATGAGGGCCTTTGATTTCTTACACATTATGCTTTCATACCAAATCATCGACTTGATATATAAACCAACTAGTAGCATTCATTTTGGACATGAGTTCCACTAACACAAATAAGTATTTATTTTCTACATTAAATGTGACATATTGCGAGTGAATGGCTTATCTCGTAAAACAAAAATTAGTACTTAAAAAAATAAGAACCTTAGTCTTCCTCCACTGTAGTACGGTTCTGTTTTGTCCAAGGGTTTGTGGGTCCTTTCCGGGTTCAAAATGATGATTCAAAAATTATGTTAATCGGATGAATGAAGATTTGTTCACCCTCCACTTAAGAGGGTGAACATTACCCTCCTCCTTATTGGTTGAAATGGTGTGGACCCTACTACGAAGTGATGTCATGCTTACCAAAAAGTGTATTGCATGGTAAGCATGACATCACTTTATAGTGGGGTCCACACCATTTCAACCAATAAGAGAAAGGGTAATATTCACCCTCTTTTAAGGAGGGTGAACAAAATTGCACTCTGATCGGATAGATTGGACATAGCATCGAAATTCATTAATCTTGTAAAAAAAATTGTACTACAACACTAGATTGCAACACGTTTAACAAATTTATCTAAAGCTTAATGCATTTAAAAATTCTATCGAACTATATCTAATCAATATGATTTTTGACGTGACCGATATTCTCAACGATCTCTAAAAAGTGAAACGTTTTGATCATCTTTAAGGGCCCGGAAAGAGCCCACAGTAGCCCAAATTGAACTGGACTAGAGGGGAGGAACTGGACGAGAGCTCTATTAGCAGTCATTTCGAGCTATTGTTCCCGCAAGGGTTACTCACCCATCTGAGCTGGCCATCTGTCACCTGGAATACTTCCATGGGTTAAGAACGAAGCCAGCTTTGATCCTGGCTCGCACAACAACCTCATGAGTCGTACTATTATGTCTGTAAAGCCCGACAGTACAATTGTTGAAGCTCACGACAGGCGATCAACACGAGCACAACAGAGCACGATTATAAAACACAGACACAAAATTAGGCACGACATGACTCGAACACATTGAAAGTTATGACCGGGCCTAGCTAGAGTAATTTAAAACTCATGTCTAGGAAATAATCAAGCAAGGTAAAATTATTTTTCAATATTTTCTTCTTTATTACGTATTTACTAGTTGAGTTGGTAGGATATATTTTGGATTTAAAAAATTAGACACAAGGAAGGCGCTCCATTAAAAAATACCTAGCATCTAGAACCATTGAAGGTAGATGTTTCTACTCAGCTCCTAGAGCCTGGCTCAGGACCGTTCCTCGCATTTGGGGGGTCCGAGGAAAACTTTACGGTTGAGACACCTCACATACTTGTTGGGAAAAATATGCGGTATTTCCCACAAGTAAAACTAAAATCTGAAATGCGCAGACTACAAACCAAATGAACACAAAAAATTTTTACGTGGTTCCTCCAAAAGTGTGAGGTAAGTCCACGGGACAGGAGTCCGATTCCACTATCAAAAAAGGTTCTTACAAATGGGTTTACAAAGATGTATCCAACAAATACAACAACTAAGAGGAGAAGACCTCACCAAATTAGATGAACAAAACCCTCCAAAACAGAGCTGAAATGGAGAGCCCAAGCTGGACCAAATCTGCCGCAAATTAGCACGTACAAGATGCTGAGATTAGGAGCGAAAACTGCACTTGGAGCTTTTGCCCCTTTTCCACCGAACTCACAAAACACACACACACAGTGCACTGCTCGGTTTTTCTTTTTCTCAGGTGAACTAATGCTATTGGTTTTCCAGGAGAAGCTTTTCTTATCCCAACAAATCATGTGCCAAACATGTGCTCCAAATGTGTAGAATGTTCCACCAAAACTAGCCCACACAAATTAATACTCTTTTGGGACAAATAAAGATCAAAAATAAAATTATTATTGGGCTAACAAAATGTTGGACTTCCACTAGGGAGGGAACCCAACAATACTTTTACGTGCAGACAAGGAACCTTAAATTTTCGAAAGTAGTGATGATTACAAGAACATAAAATCATCACTTTTTTGCACTTTTAACGGCGAAATAGTAATTATGCTATTACAACAAATCTTTTCTGTATGAATTTAGGTGCCATTCCGGTTTCTCCAAAAAAAGAACTTTTAGAAAATGAAGGTAATTTCAAGCTCAAAAATCATGTGTTTACGCAAATAATTTTCCTACCAATATGGATTTTGTTTGATAGATCTCATTGACATCTTTTAAACGGTGCAAAAAAAAATTAAAAAAACATTTTTTATTTTCATTATATTTGAACTTGAAATTACATTCTTTTTGAAAAAGAAGTAAAAAGAAAGCGAAACTATGTAGTACTTTTTTTTTTTAATACCTAATATTGAAGGCGCAAGCCCTACTCGCCTTTGACTCAAGGGCCGGCTTGGTTTGGCTCATACATGTGTTCAAATTGACACAAAAGATAAGTCAATCTTCAAACCCAGACTCAGTTTCGTTTTGGAACCCTCCAGCACATTCCCAGGTATACGGCCCTTTCAGTGGGTTATTAGGTTTTTGCTCTGTCAAGGGTTTTGGGGTGATGACATTTTAACATTTGACCCATCTATGACCACAATGGGAGTTTCCGAGTCCTCTGCCCAAATTTCCTTAAAATAAAAATATTTTCTCCATCCCAAATTGCTGGTCCCTCTTTCTATTTTAGAATGTCCTAAAACAAATGTCCACTTTTCACAAATGACCAATAGAATTTTAAGAGATTCATGTTTTGCCCTTTCTCTTTTTCTGTCATTTCTTAAAACAAATTGCACTGTTGTACTGTAAAGAAATGGCAATATAGAGAAGTCAAGTATAAAACAATTGTGCTATTGTACTGTAATTAATAAGTTGGATTCTCCAAAAGGGACGAGCAATTTGGGATGGAGGGATTACGACGTTAAGCAAAGAAGAAGTATTTTTACTATTTTGGTGAAGCACGAAGGAAGCGATATAAGGAGCAAGCCACTATATTGAGCTGCTAACTAATTTATCGATCCCGAACTTTATATGTGGATTTTGTGCCAATGAGTACCTAATATTGGCCTAACTAGCTATACACAAGTGACTCAAACCATGTATGCTACGGTTAGGTTGATTTGGTTGGTCTGCCAATCAAGAACCAAGATCGAGAGAGTTAAAAAAAATATTAGTGAAAAAGGAAAAATAACTCCGCAAGAGAGGAACGATGCAATACACATGCACATGTCAACTTAGACTAGACTAACGCTATCCGTATTACCCCATTTGCTCTCGCTCTGTCTAATTTTTGTTGTTTTTCCGATCGACTTCGGAGGAGCTTTCCATTTAGGTGCATCGGGCTATCTCGCACAATGGCAAGAAAGCCATCGTGCAAGTACAAAGACCTGGCCTCAAAAAAAAATTGACGTCGACTTACGTCAGTAATATACACACGTGAGAAACGCCTACCATTTTCACTTGTGTGGTTGCATTTGATGAAAAAACTGAAGTTCTCGTTTGTAGTTTCTGTTATTCCACTCAAGTATGCACCTTTATTCCAGGAAATTCAAAGCTGATTGCAGAGTAGTTTCAGAGAAGCGAAACTCTTCGTGCTCTGACTACACATTGGATTGGAATAAACGAAGAATCTGCCGAGTAAGGAGTAAGCGTTGGTCCTTTGTTTTCTTTTTCTCTGTTCCTCCCTTGAAATCTTTTATCGAACAGGGGAATACGAAGGGGAGAAGCAGAAGCAAACCGGGGACAAATGCAAACAAAGAGAATTGAACCCAAGATCTCTCCCAACCTGAGCTCTAATACTATGTTAGGTTACTAGCTGTCTCAAAAGCTTAAGCTATTAGGAGATGGGCCAAAACATGTATTGTAAGTTGTTCAACTGTGCTTCTATCGTGTATATGTTACTAATCTTGATGGTATCTTGCAAACATTTTGATGCTCTTCCAAACAACAATTAAGGACATCGCTTTGTTCTGCAGGGTTTCTAGAGCAGTTCGCTTCTTCACATTAATAGCCTTGCCATTTAGACTTCAATAAATAACCCCCTGCGAAAAAGATGTGTCTTGTCACGCCTTCGTCCTGCTTTTATGTTAGTGTTAAGTTTTACCTTACACTCACACGGCCTGATATTACATTTGCAGCCGGTATAGTTAGCCGGTTTATGCAAAAGCCAAAGAAGCCTCACCTAGAAGCAGTACGCTGAATACTACGGTATGTGAAGAGTACAATTAACTTCGGTCTCTTGTACAACAAAGGTGGTCAGATATTCCGTTATGGGAATTTCAGGAGCTGATAGATTCTGCCGGGATTTCTGGAATGTAAAGTGGGTTCGAGTGTGTGTAAGTCTCTTGCTAAAAGACTACAATGCACATCTTGTTCAGCTGTTTTTGCAACATTTTCAGATGGTTTTCTACTGTCACATTTATCCGATATCTTGTACTCCCCCAGAATAAGAGATCTTAGCAGTTTCTTTTGGATATCTTGTCGCATCAGAAACCAGACCAACTGTGAACTTTATCTGCAATTCGCGATGTATGGAACTTTCGATCAAGTACTTCAAAAAGATCTCTGTAGAAATGGGACATTTTGTTGGATCACCACTCTTCCCACAATATTAAGTTCTTTATGGGTGATGCAAGAGTATATTAACCAAGAAACGAAAGATTTACAATGAGGCTGATGCGCGCCCCTAGGGGGAAAAGCAAGGTGATAGTAGAGCAAACCATCCCGAACAAGTACACACCTTAAAGCCCTAGAAGTTTATGAAAAAGCTAGTCGAAAAAAAACAAAGAAGCAAACTCGCGGAAGATGGAAGCCAACTTTGCCTTCTACTTACTTATCAAAAAGAAAAACTTTACCTAGACTTGTTAGGCCTAATAGAGAGGTTAGAAAAGTAGTTAGGACAAACACAATGTATAGCAAGCTAATAAAGCTATCCACCACCCTCACTCGTAACCCCGTGTTGCATATAGGTGCACGTATATGTTCAAAGATGCAAAGAAGCGCGTTGGAATGGGAATAGAGGGACTTGAACCCAATTTATTTCTGAGAAAACAAAGCTATATATGGTCCTTAGGTTATGGTCCCTGTAAGTTGTATCAAGCTATGGAACATGTCTGATCTCCAATTAAATGCTTCATTATGCTTGACGTGAAAATTTCTATGCAAAACCACATGAATTAGAGGAAAATGCTGGAAAACAATTTGAAGCAGCATTATTTGGGGGACTCCTCACACTAATCTCATGGGAAAGTTCGGTGTTGGCTCCTTCTTTCAAATAGTCCACATATGCCCTGAAATGTCGATTTCATTTTCCTTTTACTGTTTCTAATGCAAATTGATAAAACCATGCCCCCCTGAACTCAATTTTCCATTTCTGCTTAGTAAGTTACACGAACCAAGTAATTACCAAAAAAAAAAATGTTACAAGAACCAAGCTTCCGCGCTTAAACATGCACTTCCGTTATTTATTGTTTTCCGTTGCTCAAAATTCCCCAAAAAAAAAAAAAACGATATTTCTTTCGGTCAGAAAGAGCAGCTCGGAAGTCAATATACTGCAAATGGCAACCACTTGCACGTTTCTAGGCAGTAACTAAATCTGGGGGTCACATTTAGTAACCACAGCACTCAAGTGATGGAAAATGTATTGTTCATCGGCGCAGGTTATACCCGAAAACTCATACATCCAAACGTGCTTCATAAGTACATTTCCCTATAAACTTATTTGGCTGCTAAACGAGAAAAACTAGAAAATATACTTTTCCGATGCACCTCATCGACTGATTCTTCCGTATTGCAGGTGTTTTCTGCTGGTCATTAGGTCCTTGCGGAGGGTGAAGATGCTTGATAAAGTTGCGACGATGCCATAATTGGTTTATTTGGTTACACTATTTTATACCAATACGTTTCTGAATTTGCTGTCGTTTTCTTGATCATACGTATGTTGTTCGCGAAAGTATTCAAAGTCAATTTCATTCAGTGGAATAAGCTTGGAACTCCTATTTGGTCTATCTTCATCCTCTTGGCTAAACATACCCATGCATAATCCGCTTGGCGAAAAGTTTCAGCTTCTTTTCATATCTTTTTCTCTTACTACTTTTTTTTTCTCAAATTCCCTTTCCCCAGTAAATCACATATTTGACCTATGGTTATTATAAGTATTATTGAGGCGGCTTTGTGAGAAAGGGACATTGTCAAAGAAGGCAACTTCAGCGGCTTATTAAGACCCCCCACCCATCTGCTATGAATCAGAAAAGCACTTCAAATAGAGTTGATTTGTGGGCTGTTGTTGGGACCAGAGGTAGGTAGGTGCAGGGCTATTTTGGGCATATAAATATACAGGTATATATGCCCTTTGGGCGTTTTTGCGGATCAATATATATATATATATATACACAGTCCCTCTCCCGTAAGAACCACCTCATTTTAATAAAATACGGACCTCCCATTTTTTGATCGAATTTCGATGATCCGAGCTGCTCAATATGTTCAGAATATGATTTTAAGGGTACTCGCGAGAAATCAACAAAAAAAAAGACCGAGAAGGGCTTCATCCGAACAGTTTTTGTTTATTTTTTATCGAACGGTTAAAATAAAAACTGCTCAAATGAAGCCCTTCCCTGTCATTTGTTTTGTCGATTACCCATGGGTATCCTTAAAATCACGTTCTGAACACATTGAGCGGTTCGGATCATTGAAATTTGATCGAAAATGAGAAAAATGAGGACCCTCTCATAGGAGAAACACTATATATATATATATATATAAGTTTGTAGTGGAGACTGTATGCAAAGATGGAAGTATATCGTAATACAGTAGTATAACTTTTGGGTACACTACAAATCTACAATTACCTCCCCTGAGGTTTATGACAATTATACTGCACTCCAAGGTTTTCTACTAACTGCGCTGACCTCCCCTGAGTTTATTGTTGTGTATCACGTCAACCCACTCCGTTAGAGCTCCGTCAATTCCCAATATAATGATGTCATAAATAGATGTCCACTTTCCATATTACCCGTTCACCTCCGCTTTAATATCAACTCAACAGACCAAAATTTTGGCACGTATGCCAACAGCATATACGTACAAATACTTTTTGCCCCTATGATCTTGTACCTCTCTTGCATCTCAATTTCATTTCACTCATTTTGTTGTAAACCTCCACTGATAGAAATCATGTTTGTTGTAAAACCTTGTGCATTTTGGCCCCATTCTTCCTAAATTATGTTTTTTTTTTGTCTTTTCCAAAGTTTTTTAGATTCCCATGTATTGTTTAGATTAATCACTCATCCCGATGAAAGTGGTCTATTAAAGTAGATAATTATGACCAAACCCAAAAAATAAAGTTTGCTAAAGACGAAAAAAGTTTGAAACAACTGTCTTTTTATCTTAGTGTCGTACGTCCTATCCGAAATTTTTTCAACTATGATCCATATTTTTTTACAAAAAAGGGTATACTTTTCTTTTTTGTCTTCAGCCAGTTGTGAAAAAATATCTGTGGGTATTTAGGTAGTTTTTGGTATTATGTTAACAGAGATAAAGTTTTGTGGCCCAATCAAGGGAGGTCAAAGTAATTATTCAAAAACCTTGGGGTGCAGTGTAGTTGTTATAAACTTTAGGGGTCGTAGTAATTTGCCCCAAACCTTTTCTACTCTCCTTGTTGTTTCTGATAATTAAGTGTACATACCAGGTTACGCATACCTCAATTAACTATGAAATTTTAAAATTAACGACCGGATATACATATGTACATTGCGTGACTTCAATAATCATT
Source organism: Rhododendron ferrugineum (assembly GCA_025642025.1). Taxonomy (NCBI): domain Eukaryota; kingdom Viridiplantae; phylum Streptophyta; class Magnoliopsida; order Ericales; family Ericaceae; genus Rhododendron; species Rhododendron ferrugineum. The sequence continues at coordinate 3,645,784 of JAOTQK010000019.1, forward strand.
AAGCATAGATGTGACATGCTTTGATTGTTTTAAAAATCTGGACGTGACATGAAATCGGTGAAACTTATAAAACTTATATAAACATGACCATGACAAGTTTTGGATTTTTATTTAGTATATTAAATTGTTAATTAATTTGGTCCGACAAAGTGGTTCCTAAACTTTGAATATCTGTGAAGCTTATATTCCAAAGCCTCCACCTGGACAAACTTTTTATGGAATGTATTCGCACGGTTTTTGGTTATTTTCTTTTAATTTTTACAAGATCTAAGTATAATTTCACTAACATATTTTTTATTTGAACGAGAGGACTCGAGAAACCATAAAAAAAACTTAAACCAAAATCGAGTTCATATAAGACAAAGAAAAGACCCGAAAAGACATTTTAAACCCGAATCTTGTATTAAGAGAAAAATAAAATAAAATAAAAAAACGTGCTAAAAAATCCCTAAAAATTTAGACCAAACTCACCCTAACTCTTTAAACTACAATATTCAAACTGTCTCGGTCCGACAATGTTGATTGACAACCATTGAAGCTTGAAACAATAGCCTTGTGATCCAACAGTGGACCCTTACCAGATTCCATCACCGTTTTAGTTGATTAATTAAGTGACAGCATACCAAACTTGACCAAATATGCTAAAAAAAAGACGGTATAGAAAGAAGACTTTTAACCCCTCTAAAATATCCCAAGGTGGAGTATGTACTGTAGACTAGACTAGACTATCATTATTGAGTCAATAAAGGCTCCCAGGGATGAGACACCCAAAAAATAAAAAAAAGCGCCTCCCATTATTCCCTTCCTTATTTAGAAAATTAGTCTTAGGTCCATTATGTAAATTTCATAAACTCAAAAGTCTACCTATTAATTTTGTAAGGTTTATTTTCAAAAAAAAAAAAATTGTAAGGTTTCAAGTCCATTTTAGGGTACCCTAGAGTAGGGTAAGATATCATAGGGTATAGGGTTTAGGTATTTTCATCAAATTTTATGGTGCACTTTTTTATTATAGAATAGGGTACTCTAGGGTATGATAGATTACCCTAACGTAGGGTACCCTAGGGTTTAGGCACTTTTATAGGGTTTTATGGGGCACTTTCCTATTATAGGGTTTTCGTGGTTTATACACTTTGATGGGGTTTAGGGTTTTAGGCACTTTCATAGGATACCCTATGATTTAGGTTGTGTGGACTTGTGACTTTACAAAATTATTAGGTGGACTTGTGGGCTTATGAAATATCTATAGTGGACCTATCACTAAATCTCCCTTATTTATGGGAAATGATTTTACCACACCCTTTTTTGATAACGCCACACTCAGCAAGTGTATTTTGGTGCAAAAATACACTTGCAGGGTGTGGCGTTATCAAAAAAGGGTGTGGCAAAATCACTAGCCTTATTTATTTGTGTGTAGGTGATCAAATTTGATGAGAACGAGGGATGGTCCAAGTGACAAGGTGCTCTCGTTGTTAAGATTACATTTTGAGTTCAATTCTCGTTGCGAGATTTGATTTTCCACCACTAGAGGTTAGATTGAGTTATGAGTCATATATTGTAATTCCGATGATCATAATGTCTTGAGTTAAATTGACCCACGCTTAAAATGAGTTGTCCAAAATCAATAAAAGTAAACATATGTATATAAGAAAGTAAAAAATGTGTTCATGGAAATTACACCATGAGAGAAAAAACGATTCCAAAAGTTTAGACAAAAAAGGATACAATTGGCACTAGCGATTACATGTATATACAGTATAATATTCAATGATCACATGGGCAAGGCAAGAGAGTTAGTAGATCCATCTCTGTATGTACTATTAAAGTGTGTTCCGGAAAGGAAAATAAGTACTTATTTTTTAAGAAGACAATTTCAAGCTCAAAAATCATGTGCTTACGCAAATAATTTTCCTATCACTATGAATCTTATTTAATAGATCTCATTGAGATCTTTAATACGGTGCAAAAAAAATTAAAAAAATATTTTTCATTTAGATTATTTTTGAGTTTGAAAATGTGAAATATAAGCTACTTATTTTTTAAGAAGGTTTCTGGAACGGAGCCTAAATACAGTATAACACTATTATATGTATATATTAAGTATGTTATGTACGAGAACAAATTGGGAGTGGACTGATGTGGGTTTATGATTGTGCATCTTCATTCCATTTTTTTTCTTCTATGACCGGATGTCCGGACCAGCTTATGTGTTTATCAACTAAATCCGACACTTTAAAAATTAACAACCGGGAAAACCTTCTATGGTTTCAAGATTTGAAATGTTTGGCCAAACCCCTAGATTGCAGCATCTTCATTACTGTTTCTCAAACTAACCTTTTCTTTCTTTTTTGTGGTCATGAAATGGGAAAAAACTGCGTCTGCATTAATTGCCTACAAAGTCAGTTAGGCAGTGGAGATCCTCATTACTAGTAGCCATGGCCCTTGGAAAGGTCTTTTTAAGTGGATTTCATTGTGATTAACGACTATTTTCTGAGGTCTCCTAATTAATTTAGGCATGTCATTTTTCTTTGGTACAAGAGTCAAAACTTAAAGCCAGGCCAGTACTACAGTGTGTGTTTGGGACGAGACCCATTGTAAGCGTTTGTACGATTGTTCGTGTAAATGTGTGATATATGGTTCTAGCATTTCTGATCTATATTGCATTTAAATACTTGAACAAGAGTACAACAAATAATTTCAACTAGATATGTTTCTTTATTACTCGACTAGTAACTCATAATGCTTTTTTATACCCCGTAAAATACTTGTTTGAGACATTATCATCTTTTTTTTTAAAAGCTAATCAAATCTTGTACCCTTTCTTGTGGGGAAAATTTGTTTTATCATATCCCAAGCCTATACGGGCATACGTAGCTATGTTTATATCCTATATTTTGCATTATCTAATCCCTTATGTTTCAAGTCACGAATTATACGATTCCGTATAGTTGCATGAAAAAATACTTTATGAAAGAAAATCATTCGTGAAGGTAGAACTAAGAATAGTAAATTATTTAACAGAAAAACAAGTAGTTGATTGTATTTTTATAGAGGGGGCAAAAAAAAACAAATGGTTGATTAGTTAGCCAATAAAACTTGGAAGATGCAGATCCTAAGATTCCAAAACATAGATTTGGCCGCAGACGTTTGATGCACACGAGTCACACGTGCGTCACACGGAATTTATGTCCATCGAGCGGCTGCCCACCGAGACAGGAATATGTACAATGGAAACTATGTCCATCGAACGGCTGCGCACCGAGACAAGAATCTGTGAACATAGAACCGCTATTAAAATTATACTTTTATACACTAAGGATCCTATGAAGGATTATGCAAAACTGTTCGGATCAAGTCTTTTCCGATCATTTTTTTGGGCGATTTCTTGCGGGTACCCATAAAATCCCGTTCTGAACACATTGAGAGGCTCGGATGGTCGCATTTCAATCGGGAAAGGAAAGCCCCTTACGCTCTTACCAAAAAGATCCCTCATAGGATCCTGACTGTACTCTTATAATCTATTTATAAATATGTTTATTTGTAGATAAAAGGGGTCCCACAGTGTTTTAACAGGTAATTTCAGCTACCTGTGTGTTGCACATGACCGGCTGCTCTCTCTCTCTCTCTCCAGTCTATATATTGCTCCTCACTTCGATTTCCCGCTTACCATCTCTCTCTCTCTCTCCTGCCGTGGTTCCACCGCATCGCTATCGCAGAGGTTAGGTACACACACTACTTCGACTTTGTAAATTTTGATCCTCTTTTAACAGCTCCTCTGGATTGAACGATTAGATAAGAACAGAAAAGAAATGATTAGAGTTTCTCGCCAAATCACTTGTTTGGATCGAATAATTTGGTACCAAATGGAGAGAAAAGGTACAAAAATGATGTATTTTAATGTGTGGGAGAGGGGTCTCCTCTCTTATCGCAAACTTTCTCACGATCCAAAGGGGCGGTAATTTTTTATATGTTCCTTTTGCTGCGTTTTCTTATCGTTTTTCCGACATTTCCAGGGGTTCTTATCTTCGGATTTTGGTTCATGTAGTATTACAATTGGCTCATTAAGATCCATGCTTTTATTCCAATTGGTCCATTACGTCTTTCTTATTCATCGTTCAGAATAATTGATTTTCCTGATTACTTGGTCGCGTTAGATCTAGGTCTCTTTCTCTGTGTCTCTGCATATAAGATAAATCGCACATGCGTATTCTATCTAGTTCGAATAATAAGCGTTTGGTCTAAACTTATTATTGCATTATTTTTTTTCTTAAATTTTTTGTTTTTTATGAACTTTTGTTAGTTTTGTCTCAAATTTTTATGAATTACTGCTCGAAAGTTAAAATTTTGACAAAAATACTATAAAGGTTCACTAAAAACATAGATATTCCAAAACAGACAGGTTTTTTTTTTCAATTATTTTTGCATTTACTGAACTTTCTAAAGTTTTTGGTTATAATTTTTAACTTTTTAATATTTTTACCCAAAACTAACAAAAGTGATAATATTTTGGGAAAAATAATTCAACAATAAAGTTAGGCCAAACCCAATGTTCTAAAATAGTTGGACGGAAAAGGGGCACCTAGCGCCTAGACTTAGTCCCTGCTAGTCAGCTGCCTAATCTAGGTGTTGGACCACCACCCAACACCTAGGTGGGGACAAGGTGGCCTAGGTGACCGACTTTTAGAACACTGGCCATACCCCACCTAAGATAAAATGACTTGTTCCTGAATATTTTGTTTGTTTATGGGGAAAAAAAACGATGAGAAATCGAACAAAATGTCTAGCTAGTTAGATCAAATAACGTGAGAAATTTCTTCACGTGTTTTTTTGTTCAAATAGAAGTTTATTTTTTGTTTGGCCTTGCATCTGTTCTTCTTGCAGCAATTGTGTGCTTTGTTCTTGGTTTTCATAAGCTGATATCTGAGAGTTTATTTGGACTGATGCAGATATTGATTTTCACATATCATCATGGCTCCAGCTGCGGCAGATTCCATAAAACCTAGAGGTTCGCATATACCCATGACCAGTATCCCAAAAATTAGTTGAAGTTAGCTGTAATCTGTTGATGTGCTTCAATATGTGCATTTCTTAAATGCTCCCTCCGTCCTATATTTCTTGTTCACCACAGGGAATTCAAAATTTTAAAGGGTTAAAGGCATGTCTCCTTAGAAAGTTTGTTTAGATTTTCATCGTTACCCCTTATTTTCTACATTTAAAACCTACTTAAATTATTTAGGATAGTTTGTTTCTGGAAATTTATGCATTTTATCTTTTGATTTTTCAAAGAGGACAAGCATTTCTGGACATCCCAAAATAGAATATGGGACAAGCAATATGGGATGGAGGGAGTAGTATTATAGGTTTATGTGTTCACTTGTTCCTGACTACTAATTAACAATGCTTGAAGTGTTAATAACGGTGGATCTTTTGATAAAAACATGGTAATAATGAGTTGCGTTTTTTGGTTAGACTTCGTATGAATGTTGTTTTAATCAGTCTAATGTAGACATGCAAACACTTAACAATATATTTTGTTCTGAAAAACTTCTGGAAGCCTTTGGTGTTGTGGTTCAATGTTCATTTGATATGCGCTTGTAAGTTGTAACAATGCAGGATCTACTTCATCAATACAACATATATGCAGTAGTTATTCTAAAACTTAAAATTTGTAGATTTATTGTTTTATTCTGTGATTTATTTACCTGTTGATAGGTGGGATGTGCTTTAATTTTGGTTTATGATTTGCAGATGTTTGTATTGTTGGTGTTGCGCGTACACCAATGGGTGCATTTCTTGGTACTCTTTCATCTTTACCAGCCACAAAGCTTGGATCTATAGCTATTGAAAGTACGATAACAACCCTCTCTTCTCTCCCTAATTGGAGCCTCTTTTACTTCGTTATGTTTTGTTTTTACTGACTTGAAATATCAACTTCTAGGTGCTCTGAAAAGGGCTAATGTTGATCCATCACTTGTGGAAGAAGTTTTCTTTGGGAATGTCCTCACTGCCAATTTGGGGCAGGCTCCTGCTAGGCAAGCAGCATTAGGTGCAGGGATCCCTAATACAGTGGTCTGTACCACAATTAACAAAGTTTGCGCATCCGGGATGAAAGGTGTGCACTCAATCTTGAACTAGCACTTTCTTTCTCACAAAATCTATATTTAAGATAGATATCAGTATGTTGTTTTTGGTCAATGCAGCTACAATGCTTGCCGCGCAAAGTATCCAGTTAGGTATCAATGATGTGGTTGTGGCTGGTGGCATGGAAAGCATGTCTAATGTCCCCAAGTACCTCGCTGAAGCCAGGTTAATGTTCCCCCTTCATGAGATATTTACTTTTTTACTTCTCATCAAACTCTAGTTGAGCTTTGTACATGTCAACATTATTTCCTTTTCAGAAGTTCATGATCAGATGTAGTCTGTAGAAAAGATATTAAGGAAAAAAGAGGGATGCTAAACTCACAATATTACTCAAGTGTGATTGCCTTCTAGACAAAAGGATAAATACTTCTTCTATCTCGCGCTGTGACGTCCAGAAAACATTTTCGCATAGTCCTCTTTCTGATCAAGATAGAAGATTCCAAACTGGTACTACCAGAAGAAAAATAAAAATGTTAAAAACTTGTGATTAAGTATTAGGGGGATTTGATTAGGAGTGGTGGAGCACCTCCAGCTATGCGCCCATGCGTGTAATCATGTTGCCTAGGTAAAGCAGGGGGAGCCAGATTGAAGTGGGTTTTGTCAATGTCACCTCAAATGAGTGGCTCCAATATATCCTTGATAATGCTGCACGCTTTTGTTGGAAGTAGCATGCTTGTTTGGAATTTGGTTTTAGTTTTTGCATGCTTAATGAGTTTTTTTTTTTTTTTTTTTTTGGGGGGGGGGGGGGGGGGGGGGGGGGGGCTGATTATCACGTCTTTATCTGTATGTGTGATCAACTATGTTGGTTTGAGCCGTTGGTGCTCCACATGTATCCATGTCAAACTCATCATGAAGATGTTTTAGACGATGTCACTCCATTGAGTCTTGTACAACATTTATGAGCTTCGTTTATATAGACACCTATGTTTATGTCTTCAATAGATATGCATTGTGCCAATACTTATATGATGTATGCAAATGGATTACTTATCAAATAAAAAATAAAAAATTCAAATGGATAACGTGACATTCTTTGAACTTCATGGTTTTGTTTGCACATACGCAACAGTATCCTCTAGACATTTTTGTCTTTGACCATAGCTACTATAATATTACCGTAAATTTCTGATATTCTAGTTTTTCATTCTTAAACAACTTGTAAACTACCACTTTCTATATATATACTTATTAAAGCAGTCAAACTTGTTACAGCTTGTAGGAGTTTTACTTCCCCTTTTCTGTTGTAGCTTTTACTTACCTTTCCTGCTTCCTGTAAGCAATTTTTCTCAATACCAGGTGACTTGGAGCTCTATTGAGCTTTTGGTGCTGTTTTCTGGGGTATGCCCCAGTGTTTTCTGTGTAGCTTCTTCCTTTTCTTGTTAAATCTTATTTACCAAAGAAAATGGGGTCCTCTAATTAGTGGTTCTCTAGATTCTCTTAGTTGATTCCATAGAACCATGCCAGAATGATATTGGAATCTTGGGCTCCCTGATCTGCTATTTCTTATTTTTGTTGCTTGAATTGCTTCTATGAGACAAAGTCTTGCTAGCGCATATCAGTAAAGAACCTAGAATGTTGCTACTGTTTCTGAATTTATACTTCTATTGCAGGAAGGGATCTCGACTTGGACATGATTCTCTTGTTGATGGTATGCTTAAAGATGGTCTCTGGGATGTTTATAATGACTATGGAATGGGAGTTTGTGCTGAATTATGTGCAGAACAACATAAAGTAACAAGAGAAGAGCAGGTTAGTTTACATTAGAATTTACCCAGTAGACCTTAATAAAGTTTCACTTTCATAGACACTCTTGTTAAATGAACTCTTCTTTTGTTTCAACATAATAACAATAATTTCCTCTTGTATCTATTGGCACATTACATGTTCGCTTTTACACCAATTGGCTACTGATGAAATTCTCCAATACAATGAATCATTCATTTGCGTTCCCCATAATAGATTCGTTGTTACCCAACTTCGTTAGCATTTGTCATACGAAGTTCTTTGTTCCTCATATCTGGGTGATTTGGTACAGGATAATTATGCGGTTCAGAGCTTTGAGCGTGGTATTGCAGCTCAAGACACTAAAGCCTTTGCTTGGGAAATAGTTCCGGTCAGATTACTTGTTCTTATTATCCAATAACCTAAGAAACTTGTTGGAAATCACCATGTTAACCAGAAACTGGGCTCTGCAGGTTGAGGTTTCTGGAGGAAGGGGAAAACCGTCAACAATTGTTGATAAGGATGAAGGTCTAGGAAAGGTGAATCTTTTTTATTTTTTTATGCCTATACGTTTTTCTCTTGCTGAGAGCTAAACAATCCCATCTCTATTTGGTTATCTTACTGTTTTTTTCTTTTTCTATGTTGCCAGTTTGACGCTGCAAAGTTGAGGAAGCTCCGACCGAGTTTCAAGGAGACTGGAGGTTCTGTAACTGCTGGCAATGCTTCTAGCATAAGGTTTATTACTTGGATTTCTTTCTCTTTTTGATCCTTCAACTATGTTTTCCATTATCTATTTACTTGAACCAAGGCAATTTTGTTATTGACAGTGCTTCATATTTCTGTCGTAAATCTAGAAGTGTCATTCTCTTTACATGGCATTTTTAGATTTATGCAAGTACTTTGTTCTCATACATTAGCATGTTCAGAGCTATGAGTAGTATAATATTGTTAGCTGATTATTTTCAATAAAATGGTTAGGTGTATTATTATTCAACTTGGTTTTCTTTTTTAGCTCCACCACTCTTATATTGGATGGATATTGTTTTTACTGTTTCTTAGTTCCTGTGGCGGTAAAGTATCCTTATTAGTTGTGCATGTATAGTAAAGAAATGGATCACAACATTAACTGTTTACACTTACAGTGATGGTGCTGCTGCTTTGGTATTAGTGAGTGGGGAGAAGGCACTTAAGCTTGGGTTGCAAGTGATTGCAAAGATCACAGGATATGCTGATGCTGCTCAGGTACTTCACACATTGAAAATATGAAATGCTAACAAAATGCTTGAGTTGACTCTGAATAGAAAATGATGAAATACTTGGTTCTACACTCCTCACTGTCCTCAGTTTTGTTTCTACCATTGTTTGGGGTTTCCTGTTATTGAGGATGGAATTTCTTATGCTTTGCAGGCACCGGAATTATTTACTACTGCTCCAGCCATTGCAATTCCAAAAGCTATTTCAAATGCTGGTTTGAAGGCTTCTCAAGTTGATTACTATGAGATTAATGAAGCCTTTGCAGTAATCTTTCATGCCTAATACATCTCATGGGATTGCAACTAATTATTCGAATGAGTTCATTCATATTATTGTGTCACCTGACCTATGCAGGTTGTGTCTCTTGCAAATATGAAATTGCTGGGTCTTAATCCAGTAAGTTCTTCAGCCAAACCCCAACTGTTTGTGTGTGTGGAATTTTTCCATAAATGATCTTGCGTTAAATTTTTCTCCACAATGGTTACTCGTACTTTTTTATTTGCTATTGCTTACCTTTGCCTTCGAGAAATACCATTTCCGAGAGGGTTGGCCACTTACTACTAGTTAATCACCTTTCTAACTTTCTTTGTAGGAAAAAGTTAATGTACACGGTGGAGCTGTATCATTGGGCCATCCTCTTGGTTGCAGTGGAGCCCGTATCTTGGTCACACTTTTGGGGGTATGTTCCTACTGATTACGGTTTTTTGCTGCGCACTATTTAACTCGAAGCAATTATTGGTTTCTGAGTTAGAAAGGCACTCATCCACCCTCCTGCCCTGAATTTTCTACTCTATTCTTTGGCTTGTCAATTCATAGGAAAGGGGTTTTCTTTTTTTGCTTGGTTTTTAATTCAAGGTTTAATTCAGGTACTGAAGGAGAAGAATGGGAAATGCGGAGTTGGTGGTGTTTGCAATGGGGGAGGAGGTGCATCAGCCCTCGTCGTTGAGCTTCTGTAATTCTTTTTAGCGTTCGGTAAGTCCCAGTAACAGGATATTTTAACTTTAATGACAATACTCCTTTCTATTGCTGCCATTAGGGCTAATACTAGCTTTGACTGTATCTTTGGGCTTTTCTGTGGTTAAAAGAAACAATTTTCTTGTAAAACCAGAGGTACATCAAAACCAGGAGTAGTTTTACGATTTCTTTTGTTAGTTTCTTGTAAAATCAGGAGTTTGAAAACTTATGCGATTCACGGTAATCAGTGAAACTTATTCTGCAACTGATAGTTGTTTCTCTTGCAGGCCAACCATGAGGATGGAGCTTTGCTAACGATGAATCTCCTGTCAGACGCGTGATTCTCACTCCTTTTTTTCCCTTCCAAATTTTGTGGTCTCTCAAATAAATGTTTAAGTATTGTAGATTTTTTCCCCTGATCAAGAATATGTAATGTAGATTGAAGAAGAGATTTCATCTTGAAGTACTGTTCCCTTAAGTCCCTCTCTCTCTCTCTCTCTACTGTTCCCTTAAGTCTCTCTCTCTCTCTCTCAAACACATATCGATATTACCCTTTCATGTTATTGTTTCCTGGTTGATGAATTCAAAATCAAATAATTGGGGAAGTCAATCTTGCTTCATCATGTATGCAATTAAGGAATTTTTTTTTTTGTGGCCAAAATGGTAGATATTTCATTCATACGAAAACACATACAATCAAATACTACCTCAAACAGAGACACTGACAAGAGGTCTAGATTACAAGAATATAACTCTAAAACCTCAACAGAATCAACCTCCTAATCGAAAATAAGTCGGCATCGAGGATGAGGCAAACCTTCGCGGCCATGGTGGGCACAACAAGCAAGCAACAAATGAATACCATGAACTACAGAACGAAACCCCATCAAGCAACAAACAGATACCAAGAACTACAGAACAAAACCCCATCAAACTTGTAGAAACATTATTAGGCCCAGATCTGGGGAGACCAAAATCTGGGATAGAAAAATCTGAACTGGGAGAGACCCAATCGGGAGGAAACACAGAAAGACTAATAAAAGCATTGAAGGGTAATCTAGCTGACTGGTAACTTGGTGAGGTATCGTATAACATATTATACGAACTATGTATCTTTCAGGGACCTATGTATCTTTCACCGGACTATGTCACTGTCAAATTAATGTGTACCAAGTTCTTATAAAACACGCACCGCGGGCACCTTTATTTCTGATCCCAGAGAGAGGTAGAGTCTAGTCATTTGTTTGGTTCTTCTCTAAGAAATAATTTCTCTAAAATTTTTGACTGTTTTGTCATCCGGGTTTTTTCGTCTATAGTGATCTTTTATCAAATTTTTTATTTTTTGAATGTACATAGTGTACCTCTATTCAAAAAGTAAAAGAATTTGTTAAAATGTTAAAAAAATTTACTAAAAACGAAAAAATACGCAAACCTATTGAACTTTTTCATCTCAAAAATAAATCTCAAAACTGCAAACTAAAAAAAGCCTCATGCGCTCCACCTTTTGTCTCCATTAGGCAAACTTTCTAAATTACCCTCTCAATTTAAAAACTTTTTCCTTGCCAATTGGTTTTGAGATGAATTTAAAGTTTCTACACGGTATCAGGGGCCCGTTCCACCTCACAGTTTAAAAATTTACAATTCACACCCCACAATGATAGACCAGCAAAAAGACTGCACGATGATAGGACCCAAAAGCGGCTGCACGTGAAGGGAGATGTTAAAGAAATAAAGTCTCACATTGCTTGAGAGTGGAATGGGTGATCACTCAATAACATTTGGGACCTCTCTACTCATTACCAATTGGTTTTGAAACGGATATAAAGTTTCTACAAAATTCAATCTTTTTCATGGGAGAGTTCTTTATAGGTTTTCGCACTCTACAAAACTCCTCAGACGCTCCACATTTTTCACATATTTTAAAGAACTTTTTCGGGGAAAGCGCTTTTTTTGGAGCACGAAAATCAATTCCTAATTCAAGACATATAAAACGAATGTTGGGAAAAGTAGGGTTTGGGACCTTGGGTTCCAATTTTACACTTTTATTTTATACAATAACAAAAAAAATTTAACTAGACTAATGAAGGTGGCCTAAAGTCCCACCCGCTTGGATGAGTCCGTAAAAAGAAACACAGGGTGGTACAAAGATCTCACCTACTTGGATGACTCCACATCTCCCAAACATAAAATCACACATCAAAAGAACGGTCAGAAATCCCAATAATGAGAGATTCGTTGACCGAATCAGATTCATCAATGCATAAAACAAAAAGGTGGGGGTGCTCTTTATCCCACTTCGAAAACAAAGAAGCTTTCCCTGATCCCATGATATATTGTAGCTGTAAAAGTAGTCCGGGGGGAAGAGCCTTTTGGCGTGATCCAGGAGTTCACATAGATGTGTGCAAAAATTTCTGCTGAACCTTAAAGAGCTTTTTGTATTGCAATAAAATAAAATCTTGGTCACCATCAACTATATTTTCTGTGAGATCCATTTCGGGTCAACAAAAATACAAAATAAATATTCATAAATTTTAAAATAATATTTTATAGGATTCTGTGAAATATAAAAAATCAGCTCTAATGGATATCGCTAAGTGTTGTTTTTTGATTCGTAGTGGCGAAATTTTGAGCAATTTAGCACTTACGAATCCAGAAACAACGCTTATTACCGATATCCGTTGAAGCTAGTTTTTTACAAAGCCCCATAAACACATTAGTATTTTAAAATTTTTATGGAAATTTTTCTGTATTTTGGTGGATCCTACAAAAAATGTAGTGGTAGTGTAGTGGTTTGTGTAGTGGATGTCGCATCTAAGCAGTTAAACAGTTTCGTCCTTACGAATCCAATAATAATATTTACCGATATCCGTTAAAGTTGATTTTTTACAAGACCCCATAAAACATTATTGTAAAATTTATGGATTTTTTCGTATTTTTACAGGACTTAAAGTGGGCCAAAAAAAAATGTTGTGAATGATGTAGTGTACCTACACTAAGAAAGATTGAAGTGTTCTGAGATGTTTTTATAGCCATTGAATTAATTTTTGACTTAAATCTAGCCGTCCATATCAGACAACTGAAAAGTGAAAAACATAGGCGTAAATAAGTACCCTCACTCACTCACGGGTTCCATAGTCCCTTGCTAGGCGTAAACAAGTTGGAAGTGCGTTGCACGCGCGCTGCCACGTTCGGATGACATCACATATCAGAGATATTTAATGAATGCCGCCCTTTGAGGTTTGCAGGTCCATGTGGGTCAATGTCAGATATGTCACATCCGGCAAAAGATGTCTCATCGGTTATCAGAGAGGTGAACGTGCTTATCATCAGACTTATCAATGAGAGCTTCCAGAACGTTCCCCAACAACCACGTCCGAGGGTCTTCCTGAACGAACGTTACCGAACGTTAGCATCATCAACCGAGCAACTAAGGATCCAAAACGCGAAGACATCTTACCGAGAGTCTGGGCGTCTTACCGAACAAGACAAGGACTCATTAGCTCGGACGAACAAATGAAGCTCAGTGAGCCATCCCAGGCCCGTATATCGTTCGGTAAAGGAATGGGATGACGTGTCAAGATGCTTTTCCATCTGTAAACGAACTAAGACAACTGAACGATGGGTCCACAGTTCAACCCATTGAACCCTTTGCACCTTCGAATATTTCGGCCCACTACTTAACATAGGCCTAAAAAAGTACCCTCACTCACGGGTTCCATAGTCCCTTGCTAGGGTGTCCCTTCTCACTCTCTCTCCACAGATTCTATAAACGCCCTTCCCCTCTGGTTTTCCTCGGAGTTTCTCACCGATGAAGCCCTACTCATGGCATGGCCTAAAATGTCGTTAATGATAAGGCCCAATTCCCCTGTTGAGTCGGTGGTGGGCTCAACCGAGACGGAGAGTGATGAGGATGACTTACCCGGTAGTTCACTCCATTCCTACCTCAACACGACAAGGCTCACAAAAATCACTTCTGTTCGGCAAAATCTGGAGGTACTGTTTTGATTTGTAAGCCTTGGTTTACCGATTGCTAAAAAGAGGGTTCTAATTTTGTATCTTTGCTGACACAGATGTCGTGGGTCAGTCTCTGATCGGAGAGAGAGAGAAAGAGAACAATGGTCGTGCCGAGCAGCAAACTGATACTTAAGCTCCACCTACTGGTAACAGTTAAACTCCACCTTAGGCGCCGCCCCACCCCCACCGGAGCCCCCACCAACGCCTCCCCACCACCACCATCGCAAGCCACCTCTGAGTCTCTCTCTCTCTCTCATGCATCTGTAGATATTGTATCTTTTGTTCTGCTTGTATCTTCTTCTTTTTCGTTCAATCATGGTACTCCACATGTGTGCTGCAACTAGTAGCTTTTAAAAAAAGGGAAGAACAAACACCATTCATACTTTTGTTCCGCCAGCGCGACATCTAGCTCGCTTTGAGGGAAGAGGAGTTGAAGAGACACTGGAGGAACGGTCCCTGGAGCTTTACTGGGTTCGGGATTGAGAAATCCATATCCGGCCAAGCCAAGGGTGAAGTTATCCGGGCCTGGAGGAGGGAGGCGTTGAGCCATATCTTTGGGAAGAAAGGAAGAGGAAAGGGAAGGATATGAGGTTGGAATCAGGGCCACGGTGTTATTAGGGAATAGTGTTTCGATCCCCAGTGGAGTCGCCAATTGTAGAGGGGCTGATTTAACCTTGATCCTTCTGAACCCTTTCTTCTTGTCGTTGAATCGTAGAATTGCAACGCTGGACTCCGTGTACCTGCAAATCGGAGGGGGATGTTCCTCCGGGAAGAAGCTTCAACGAACAAGTCAGTAAGTAGAGAAAAGAGAAGAAGTTTAGTTAGAAATACGCTAGGAGAAAGAAGAATGTGTAGTGGAAAGTATTTCAGACCCTTGTCCTAAAAGGGTTGCTCCCCTATTTATAGGCAAATGTTTGGGGTGTTGAACTAGTTGGAAGTGCGTTGCACGTGCGCTGCCACGTTCGGATGACGTCACATGTCAGGGACATTTAATGAACACCGCCCTTTGAGGTTTGCAGGCCCATGTGAGTCAATGTCAGATATGTCACATCCGGAGATGTCCCATCGGTTATCAAAGAGGTGAACGTGCTTATCATCGGGCTTATTAACAAGAGCTTCCAAAACGTTCCCCAACAACCACGTCCGAGTGTCTTCCCGAACGAACAGGTTACTGTTGGTGGAGTTTGCCTATAACAACAGTTACCAAGCTAGCATCGAGATGGCCACTTAAAGCACTGTACGAACGACCATGCCGATCGCCCATCTATTGGACCGATGGTAGAGAAGACACTCTGCTTGAACCTGAGCTTATTCGAGAAACTATTGAGAAGGTAAAGGTGATCAGGGAGCGACTTTTGACCGCACAGAACAGACAAACGACTTGTGCTAACAAGAGAGTAAGGCCTTTAACGTTTAATGAGGGAGACCATGTGTCTTGAAAATCAAGCCGCGCCGTGGGATCATCCGATTTGGCAAGAAAGGGAAATTATTGCCTCTCTACATTGGTCTATTCAAAATCTTGGAGCAAATTGGAGAAGTAGCCTATCGCCTTGCTTTACCGCCACAAATCGTCAAAGTTCACAACGTCTTTCATGTTTCTAGGCTGCGGAAATATATGACTCATCCCACCCACGTGCTCAATTGGGAGGAAGTCACACTAGATGAGGATACTACTTTTGAAGAGCAACCGGTGGAAATTTAAAATCGTGGAGAAAAGGTTACCCGAGGGCGAACAATCAAACTAGTCAAAGTCTTATGGAGGCACCAAGGACTAGAGGTATCAACTTGGGAACGTGAGGACACAATGAAGGCCAACTATCCACAGCTGTTTCAAATCGAAGCTACATCTTAATTTCGAGGACGAAATTGTTTTAAGGGGGATAGATTGTAAATACCCAGTATTTTTAATAAATAATAATAATCATTCCTTAAAATTTATTATTATTACTCGTTAGTTTATTTAATGCGAAAAATTATTTATGTCGTCACACAAATTTTATTTTCGTAATCGATTGTGCGCGCGCGTATCTGGCGAGTAATTTTTCTAATGTGCGCATGTGGTGCACCGGATCATTTTTCCAATCCAAACCCATTTCTTCTCCCTTTTTCCATTTCATACTTTCGGCTGAGGAGAAAAAAATAAATTTCCTCATCCTACTCCAATCAAAATTCGACAACACATCTTTCTCCGTAGGTTATTACCCTCTCATGCAAATCCAAAACCCATTATATATTGCCCTTCCATTTCTTCTGTTGTTGTTCCCAGGCACTCCCTTTTTCGGCAAATCAGAGAAAGAAAAAGATCAACTTCCCTCCTTTGTTTCTTCCGGTAAGTACCATTCCATCACCATTCACCACTATTTTACTTCCTTTCTTATTCTTCATTTTTTTTTTTTGGGTCAGACGGAATGTCTTCCTTTCTTATTCTTCATTCACGGCAAACAGAAGGAAAATGGAGACGTTCAAGATCACTGCCATTGACCACCATCGAACAGCTCTTTTCGGTTCCAAAAAAAAAACAGCCGATTTCAGCTCTCAAAACATTTCCAAAGATCAGCTCCATTCCAGTTCCAACCAGCTAAAAATCT
>JAOTQK010000019.1:3666157-3685202 GCA_025642025.1 Rhododendron ferrugineum
CAAGACTTAGCCGAACAACTACTCACACATAGTAAAAAGACTAGAAAGCATGCTTAAGAGAGAAAACATGATTAACCGATGGAAATGGAAATAAACTTGATATTAGTAAGGATCTCAACCGTAGCTACAACATTAATAAACGAGAAAACAATAAACGACTAATACCTTAAGGAGTTCTTCAAGAAATGAACACCAAAAAGTTTGAGAGCTTTAATGGAGAACCTAACCTAAACTAACTATATCTAACTATATGAGAGAGAGAAAGACTTCTAACCTATTTATACAAACAAATCCCTCTTTACAAAATATCCTAGAAACATACCAAAAGTAGTAACTTTTCCATAAATGGAAGGATGAAAAACTGTAAAAAGCTATTAGTAAGCAATCTGTATCCATACAACCAAAACGGTTGTATGGATACCGAGCTGTTAAGCTTGTGTTAGAAGTTCTCCGTAGTTGAGCTGTATGGATACAACCAAAATGGTTGTATGGATACGCTATAACATGTCCAAAAGATAAGGCCACTGTATCCATACAACCAAAACGGTTGTATGGAGCCTTGCTAACTGCAGAATTGGCCTTTAGCTTCAAAACTTGGCACCCGACGCTTCCGAACTTCACCCGATGCTTCGTATCTTGATCATTGGAGAATGGTGGCACTTTGCCACTCGGCCTTGGAAGCTCGGCCTCCCCCGAGGCATGTCCATGGCATCAAAATCAACCTTGTAGGGCGTAAAACCTGAAACATCCTCAAACGAACCTTACGTGCAAAATATTTATAAAAGCTAAATAAATACAAGATAAAACAACATAAAACGGGATTAAGCGCACCAAATATCTACAATATTGGGTGCTTTTCACTCTGCAATTTTTAAACCCAGAGCACCAAAGAGGAAAATTGCAGGGGGTTTTAGGGGTGAAGGACATTTCAAAGCATACGAGATGAAAGCTTGAGGTAACTGTGGGGTGATTTGAATGAGAGAGAGATACGTGAAGGGGTACATATTCGTCTTCTTGTATATATGCATGGGAAAAAAGGGAAGAGAGAGAGAGAGTCACACAGAGAGATAAAAAAAAAACCATCTGCAAAGACCTGAATGAATGATGTCCTCATGTTTTCAAAAGCTTGTATCAGTCAACAAACGGGGGACAGGTAGGGTGCAGTTAAAGCACCATTTCGCGCCAAAAGAAACTGAGAAGGAGGACACTACTCTACTCTGTTCACTGGTTCCTAGTCACGTGGCTTTCTTAAATGAAATGAAATGGGCTGAAGATTCTCTCTCCTCCCCTCTCTCTCTTCTTCTTGAGAAATTCTTGGGTGCTCGGTAGGTATCACGTCACCCGGCCAACGTGATATCTGAGCAACACATCCAAACCGTTCAAAAGTATATTGGAGGGCCCAAATTGAAACACTTCCTCTGGGCCGTAACTTATGGGGTGGTGTGAGAGAGAGAGAAAGAGAGAGAGAGAGAGAGAGAGAGAGAGAGAGAAGGGGATTTTGGCATGTAGTCAGAAAAGCTATGTTACTATCTTCAACCCAAAATGTTTGTTTAGGTCCGCAAATGAGGACGTAAAAATAATTCAAATTTAGCAAGGAAAGTCTAAATTTTTTTTTAACAATTTATTAGATGTCGACAAGTTCTTTTAATTTATGAAAAAAGTTTGATTTTTTTCTTGAAAGAAATGTATTATTTTTTAATCCTCATTTTGAGGATCGGACAAACTTTTTGAGACGGAAGGAGTACTAAATGTACATTTGAAAAGAGAAGAAAATTAAGGAAAACAATTCAGGTTTGAATATGACTTGACCCATATTTGTTTCAACCCATGTACTATTCATTTGTATTCTATTCGAGCTGCTCATATTTAATCAATGACCCATTTTAACTCGCCCAAATCCGTTCGTTTGCCACCCCTAGGTTTTCGTCACACTCTATAA
Organism: Rhododendron ferrugineum; assembly: GCA_025642025.1. Lineage (NCBI taxonomy): Eukaryota > Viridiplantae > Streptophyta > Magnoliopsida > Ericales > Ericaceae > Rhododendron > Rhododendron ferrugineum. Next base: position 3,668,097 of record JAOTQK010000019.1, read on the forward strand.
GTCCTAGTGGGAGAATAAATATACACTACGACTCTGTTTGTTTCGATATAAAATGTTTTTCTATAAAATATTTTACTCATTTTTCATGGTTTGGCTTGGCAAAAAAGAGTAGTGCAAAATATTTTACTCATTTAGGTGGTTAATTTATGTTTCTTTAGCTTATTGCTTAAACCACATGAGGCATAGAATATTTTTCGCTTAAAAAGTCCATAAAATGTGACATGAGCACCCAAATAAAGGAGTCAGTGGCACCGTTTGGTTTCAAAGTGGGATATGAACATGGAGCACCCCCATGGCCACTTTTGTTCTATGTATAGATGAATCTGATTTGTCCAATGAAGATTACTGTGTACTTAAGTCCTGATTTTTTTTTCCCCCTCTCTGACATATTTTAACTAGACCCACTATTTGAGGGGAAAAAAAAAGAAAAGAAAATAAAGAAAATAGAGAACTTATTGTGAGAACCCACCTTTGGAGTGTGTCCTTTTCCGTTATGGATCCCTACTGTTTCTTGGCTGCATCAAGTCCGCCTTTTCCTATAATCTCTCTTCTGTCATGCATCGTCCATACAATACTCTCTCCATCCTGCTACTGTACTATATTGCTTGTGTCTACGAAGAATAAAGCATTTAAGGAAACATGCAATTAATGCATAGTATTTTCTTATAAAAAATTTAATTAAATTTTCAATCTTACCCCTTATTTTCTTTATTAATAAAATTATTTTCAATCATTAATAAGGGTATTTTTTTGTCACTTACTTAATCGATGTCTAGCCTATTGTGACAACCCACGCTAGCTAACTTACTAACCCGTAACTTAAAACACGTGGCTCAAAAGGTTAACTTCAGATTATTAGTAGCTAGCTGGCATTGTCATATAAACCACTTGATATTTCCAATTTTTCCCGATGTGGTACTTCCAAAGGTGGGTTCTCACAATTTTCCCACATATGCAACGTCCTCATTGCATTGACCCGACAACATTTCCTCTGATGGCCATAGTGTATCACATAGTTCTGTACAGCACAACAGGCTCGTACCAAATCTAGAGATGACCCCTACCATGTAGACTAGGGTTGTGCTCTGTTATCAATTGTAACGATCCGTGCCAACTAACCTGCTAACCCTCAACCTAAACATGTGACTCAAAATGTTAACCTCAGGTTATTAGTAGCTAGCGGGCATTGGCATACAAACCACTTTATATTTCCAATTTTCCCCAATGTGCAACTCCATAAGGTGGGTTCTCACACCTACTCCTAAAAAGATGGGGAAGGGTTACTGCTAAGCGACATACGGATGGGGCAAGCCAAAAGGTATCAACTACCACACCAAACACTAGCGCTTCTAACAAGAATTGAACTCTCACCTTCTATGTGAAAGAGGTGAGAAAGTGTTTTTGGGCTACAAGCCCGTTGACATCATTAATAAAGGTTAGCTTGTGTAAAATTTGTACACTTTTTTTATTTGACTTTTTAAAGAGGACAAATATTTTGAGACATCTCAAAATGGAACGCTACAGTCTACACTAGCAATGTGGCATGGAGGGAGTATTCGGTACCATTCTCTAGCAAATTCAACAAGTAAAGCCCAGAAGAAGCCCATGGATCCATCGCTGGAACACGAACACAGATCAGACTGTTAGAATCCTTTGTACTTGTCTTTTTTGACTGCTGCATACTGATATGTTCCGGTTTGTAAAAAAAAAAATGAAAAATAAATAAAGCTCAATGACGTGGATTTAGAAAGAGCAAAATCCACTTTCACCTCTGTGGTTTGAGCCATGTGCGGATACACCCCTTATAGTTCAAAAGTGTGCAAATAACCTTCTATGATTTTGAAAATGTGCGGATGAACTCTCTATCATCATGTTTTACATTCATATTAACGGGGGTGTATCTCACACACCTCTAGAATCTAATGTGAGCCGTTCATAATGTATTAAATAAAAAATTGAGTATATTTGTAAACAATCATCTAAATCAAGCATCAATAACCTAATGATCTAATTCTTGGTAAATTCAAATTTGAAATTTTAATTTCATCATTCGATTCGACCATGGGGTTTCCATTGACCGACTTAAATTTTGGCATATATGTAGTTCTCGTTAAACTCTATAAGATCAACAGTTCGGATATAATTTTTGGTAAATGGGATGGATTTGTTAGACTTAAAGAAGAAGAAGAATCAAGGGAGGATGAGGGCATATCGGTCTTTTATTATTTTATCCGTTAATTTGGATGAAAAAACATGACGATAGGAGGTCTATCTGCACATTTTCATCATCACAGGGGTTATGTGTACACTTTTGAACCATAGGGGATGTATCCGCACATGTCTCAAACCACAAGGGGTCAAAGTGAACTTTGCCCATTTAGAAATGCAAGTATAGTATTAGAGCATCCACAGTGGTATAATCAAAACAAAAAGATTTATAAGGTTAGCAACATTTGTTCAAAAAGAGCTCACATTGGAATAACCAAACTTAAAAACATCTTAGCAACTCATCAAATTTTGGCCATTGAATAATCAAAACTACCAACCTTTTGCCAATAAACAAATTTAATTGTCTTCACATTTTCTCAATCAAGTATACCATCATTACACAAAAATCTTATTTCTTCCATTTTCAACATGTTTATAACAAAAATACTTTTAAAAACAGTTTTTTTACACGTTTTTTTATTAAAACTGTTTTTCCCAAATTTTTTTTAAACAGTTTTATTTCAAAACAGTTTTTTTATTAAAACCTTTTTTTTTTCAAAAACTGTTTTTTAAACTTTTTTCTGAAAACTGTTTCTTTTTAAATCAAAGTTTTCAAAAAACTATTCTCTTTTTCTAATAGCCTATTTTTATTAGTTTGAAAACTATTGTAAAAAAATTGTTTTCTATGTCACAATTTTTAGATTTTTATAAGTTAAAAAGGTAATGAAGCAAGTTTTGGTTATTCAATTTTAATTGTATTATTGTGGACCTCTACATTGCTAACCTTAGCAACCCCTTAAATGGATAACCAAAATATGATGTGGCAACTTTTGAGTATTCACTTTTGATTATTCCACTGTGGATGCTCTTAGAACATTCTCAATGAGAATAATCAAAACCAAATAAGCAAAATATTCCACGTCAGCATTTGATTATCCATTTAGTCCATAATCAAACTTAACAATCTCTACCTCCACATGGGTTACTTTTGCATCCCTAACCAAAAAAATTCCCACAATACACATATGTCCAATCATAAACGAGTTTCAATCACGCACCCGACCACACCAAATTATTCGTCTCGAAGAGACGATTCCAATATGGGGTGTTTTTGAGTTTTGAATTTAGTTATTGGTAAAAGTTGTTACGTTTAATTATGGAATTGGTGAAATTTGGTTATTTACTAAAAGACTTGTAACTTTGTTTATTATAATGTAGAGAGTTTTTTGAGCATTGTTAAATTTGTCCATCCACACTCATTTGCTTATTACAATGGAGATGCTCTTACAGTCTATTAATACACAATCCTTACCAAGACATGCACTTTGATGCTAGCAAAGCATAAGAGCGTCTCCAACCCATACTTTATATCTCTATTTGAGAGTATCAAATCACTTCAATCCATCCTCTCAAATCTCAACCCTCCTCTATTTGAGAGTACTGAATTTTGATCCTCTGTGTTTAGAGGATGGGAGAAAATATATACTATAACATGATTCACCTTTTAAAATGACTTTTTTTTTTTCCCATATGAGCTTTTGCTAGTAAATTTTTTTAAATTTTTATGCCCACCATATCCTCATGAGAATATATTGAAATAAGATTTCTCTAGCCATGAAGTGATTTTGGAGACAAATATAGAGTATTTGTGGCTGGAATGAACATGAATAGGAATTTCCTCTATAATCACTTTACGAGTAAAAAAAATACGTATTATTTTGATACTCCCAATTGGAGTATTGAGTTGGAGATGCTCTAACTTCCATTTCAAGTGCGTGGATTTGGGAGCCAGCCTTGAGGGTTTGGCAATACAAATTTTATATTCGCACAGGAAATTATTCGCTATCATGAACAGTTCAATTGATTCATGCACAAAAATTTCCAGTTACATTCTCAATACATGGTTAAAATTATCCAAAAGACAATGTGAATCTTTTTTACTGCATAGGCCAAACAAAGTCAACTACTAGAATTAATCTCAACTAATTACGAGTTCAAATGGAGAAATACCATACCAGCAGAAAGAAAGAAGACGACACATGCTGAACAAGTAAAAGATAGAGATACCTCACTATTACTAAGTAGTAGAAGTAGTAGGAGGAGGAGGAAGAAGAGGAAGGTGGGGAGAAAGTTTCATCCAAGTCTATCTCCTTCAGTGCCTTTTTGAACGAGAGAATAGGACATTCAGAGAGTAGACTCTTCGGATTCTTTTAGGTATTTCTCGCTTCAGGCATTTGTTTCCTCCCTCAATACCTCCGCTGGACATATTAGCTTAGAAGCCTCCACGGCTCTGGTTCTTGGAATTGGTTGAGTTGCCCAGCATATGCTTATAGGTTCATCATTTATGTGATCTTGTAGCTGTAGCCAGTAGGTATTTCTTGTTAGTGAGCGCAACGAGCAAACTAAGTACAAATTTGACGGTCAAACTTTAGTGTATACACCCACACACCTTCTCTCTAAACTTTCCATCTCCTCTCTTCTATTCCAGTCAAACTAGGGCGGCACCTCCCCCACACCTCACTCTCTCTGCCCCCTTCTTCCCTTTCTTTTCTGATCTTATTAAGGTTGCCATAAGTCATCTTATCGTTGGAGGGGAAAGTTGATGGTTTTCAGAGTTATATCAATATCTAAAATGACTTACCTCATCCGAAGTCATCATATCCCAAGGCTTGTCCAGGAAATTCTTCTTACCAGTGTGAATATAAGATCTGAATACAAATGCATAGCGATATGTAAATATTCGATCAGCATAGGTATATGTATCGATACACCAAAACTCCACGCTCCACTATGACCACTAAGCACAGATTTGGGACTCAAGACCAACAATTGCAATACTAAGACAAGCAAACCGTAAAAAACGCAAGGAAGCAAAACATATCATTACAAGTAAAACAGCAGGTATCAACAATAATGAATCTCCATAACATAACTTTCCTGTGCAGCAGGGTTCCCAACATTCAAAGGTTTAACTTCTATAGGTTGTCCAAGAAGTAGCTGGCCGGAGAGATCAACAGCCATCGAGACATATATTGGATCATAAAATTCAATATACCTGCAGTTTCAATGGGCTCAGACAATGTTTGACAGTGCATAAAAGGCCAAAAAGGCAATTTCAAATTCGCAAACACGTTATGTTCTAGTTTTGCATAATACTCATGAAAAGAAAATATTAGCTCACTACTGTAAAATGCAAGTATGACGACTAAAAAAATCAGTAAATAAAACCAGAAAGATTTAATATTGCTCATACATGACAGTTTCCGATGGGAGTCAGCAGTTCACAAGGCAAGTCAAGTTAATTTCTTCACCACTACAGAGAATCAGAACGACCTTAAGTCAACTAAACACCTATAGAGATTTCCCTTCAGCTGAAAGTATTTATATCCCAATAGAACTCATTCCTTTAAGAAGTCAGTATTTGGTCACATCCAAGAAAGGCATGATAGTGTGTTCCGCAGATGAGTTAATTCGGAGATAAAGCCTAAAGTAGACTCTGAAGCATCACTAAATACCAAGTTCAACTTCCACAATTGAAAGAATTTGGCCAAATTATTTGTCACCTGTCCAGACAAGCAGACTAGCCTAGCCTAGCCTAGAATAAACTCAATGAAATAAATTCCTCCGGAATTCCCTCCACCAGAAAGGATTGCATCAGCCAACAAAACTTGCCACGCAGAACCAATATATGGTGGATTCTGCGAATATGCATAGAAAACAACTAAATCTAAAACAATCTGCCGAGCCGAATACATTTATGCCCCCACCTACATTGCAGGTATACAATTGCACTGCACACACTTCATGTTTACATTTCAAACGAATAGCAAAAGGGACTACAATAGCGACGAAGGATCCATAGCAACATTATCCCTGGGGAAGAATTATGAGACCCAACATAAGCCAAAGTTCCTTCAAAATTGGGGCGATACGGTGCTCTTCAATACTAGACAATAACTGCCATCAAGATCAATGATATCATTGTAGGATAGTGAAATTCCAGCTTGAAGCAGGATATTAAAAGCAACACGAACATTAATTGGTTATGGCATGATGTAATACAAAAAGGAAGGCCACACAATCAATGGAAATAGTTATACAGGATAAAGGGGGGAAACCATAAACAGTATAATCCAAGTCAATTACCTCAAGGTAATCCCACAATTTGTCATCATGAATTTATGGCAATGCTAGAATGCTAAAGCGCTAGATGCTAGTGCATTTAGAAAATCAGCTGGAGTGGGAGAATAAAATAAAGCATCAAAACGTTTAAACTCGTCCTTCAGAGAAGATAACAACAATACCGGCAACAAATGGCCGCATAATTACGATACTTCTTCCATTATATCAGACAACAATTTTTCTGTTCACAAGAAAAAATGAATAACAAACTTTGTAGCATGAAGGGTACTTACCCCACTGCCTTTGGTACTCTCAAACTCAGGTCCAATATCAGATCAATATTCCTTACCGGAATTGAAAAACTGAATCAGTTGAACAGAGAAATAAATACTTCAAGGGTAGTTTATACAGCACCACTCCAGACAATCATATTACATGTTTCAATAGTCGCACATTGGAGCAATTACAACCCCTCAGTGATAGCAAGCATTGATAATGTCCAAACCACTAGCCAAGTAACAGAAGCACAAATAAATCCTAGCCAAGGAGGCAGCAAAGAAAATTTTCAAAAAGCCACAATGCATTAGTTCACTCCAGTAAGACAACACACAAAGCACCCAATCCGAGATTAGAACAGTAGAGTAACATGCAAAATGGATAAAAACATTCAAATTGTACAGAACAAAAGTCCTTCTAACCTTGCATACACGAAAAGAATATGTTAACTTCTTCCCTGGACGCTCTCAAAGGAATCTGCCATGACAACCTTCATATCAGCAAAAGAAGAGTAAAGAGGAAACAAGTGCATGACAAAAGCACAAAAACTTTCATGCCTCTCGATCACTAAAACTTGAAGAGACAGTGGCAAGCTACATACCCCAGAGACGTAAACAGTTCTTTGGTCCCTTTTTGCATCAGCTTCAGGGTCCACCACTTCCTTGTTTACTTTGGATATCCTTGTTTACTTTGGATACCGTGTTGCCATCCGCATGACTATCAATATAAGCAAAAAACAGAAGAAAATTCAAACGAATGACATTCAACAGTTTCGACAAAGAACTGAAAGAACATGACCACATAGGTAGAGCTGCACGAATGCAACGGCATAGAAAACAGTTCAAGCCTTTGGTAGTCTGAGACCACTAACTCCTGAGGTAGGTCCCATCTGCGATCCCCAGTGACCATGTTGTAGGAAATCTGCAAAAATTTACTCAATTGTATCAGTAACTATAAAACCTTACAGTCTAAAGATATCCCATGTCATAATTCAAGCGATTCAAATATATAGATGCAAAGATTAGCGAACTGCACCTCATATTCTCTACATCTGTGAGTTCTCTCCAGTTGGTCAACGCGTCGATTCTCTGTGCAAGAATAGGTATAAGGTACATGTAAGCTACGGGAAGGGCCAGCCCAGGCACAAGGCGCAAGAGACCTGGGCCTTGGGCATCCCAAAAATCCCAAATTTTAAGGGCACTCTAATATTTTTACTGCTTGAGTTTGAGTAGGACTCTTTTTAAGCCCAATAGAATTAAAAAAAAATGCCCAATTGGAGGTAATGAGTTAGCCCAACCCACCAACCGTGGATTATACAAATTTAATTGTTACTTTTACTTCTAGAAATGCAATGAGTAATATTCAAGTGATACTCACGTGTTCTTGAGATAATATGTATTTCCCTATTTGGAGACTTTGTATTTGTGTTTGTATGTAATGATTTGTATAACTTTACATTGGTTTGACTTTCTCGTATTGCAATTGTTGCCGTAAAAATCGTTAAGTATCAATTCTTTAAGGGCACACTCTTTTCATTAGGCCTTGGGCACTAAAAACTCTTGGGCTAGCCCTGGCTATGGGAACAACTTGAAAAGTAATTAACTAAAGTAGGGGAATGCCACAAACATCAACAGTGTTATAGTAATTTGAGAAATTTATATGCTTTGGTTATTAAAGTCAACATAGGTCGTCTTATCATTGGTATCAGGTCTTGTATATCTGGTAATGTGAGATTTATAGGTTTAAATCTCTCAACTTATGGTTCTTGTAGCTATAGCCGCAACAAAATTAGAAGAACGAAGCGTACTAATAGCAATTTAATCCTTACATGGGATTAAGTATCCTCAACTTCTAATTTGGTAGCCACAGGCCCAGAGCCCCAGTAAAAGTAGAACCTACTGGCGCATAGTAACTATTTAGTCATTCTGTTATATAAAATCAAATATTTATAATCATATCTGAGTTTCATTTTTACTGTTGCGTGAAATATCTGAAGGACAAGAAGCCACTAAAAAAAGATGAAAACAACAAAAAGAAGAATGAGAAAGGCATAGCTGTAAAGCATACCAATCCTAGAAATGATAGCACATATAGAGGTGGTTAAGCAAGAGAATGGATTCACATTGCCAGATAGTATGAACTAGCCACCAAGTGATTCTATGGTCCACAGCTTAAAGCTCAGGTAACTTGGACAAGTTTAATCTTCAGAAGAAAACAAAGTCATTATCATACTAGAGTACTTGATTGGCATGCATGAAGACTTCAGGCATTAAAAGCAGAGTCAAGGCCGATTTCCTTTATCTCAATCGCAGAGAATGACGCGGAATGTATCCAGGCCACTTCTGATGGAAGCTTAATTCACAACTTATGTCTTTCAGTGTAATAACTGGAATGAACTTGACATACAAAAGTTGTCCTAAATCAAATTTGGGACTTTAGTTCTTCCCAAAACATATTTTTTTGCAAGGTTGTAGTATTCGACAGGCTCAACAATAAATGGTTTCGATTATTGAGGTAGGCCCAAAGTAGCCTAATTGAATAATTGGAATAGTATTAATGTCCTTTTAGACACAGAGTTAAACAACTGGCAATTAGCTGCCTTAAGGAAAACAAACACAATATTCAACTTCCCTTGCAAAAATTACGCGATTGTCAACCCAGATAACAAGAATCTTTAGGGCTTGTTCATTTGGGGGACTCAAACCCCTTGCGCACGGTTCTCAGTAAAATTTTTTTATCTATTGCTCCTCACTGTTACTCTTAAAAACCTCCCTTACAACCCAAATCGAACAGGGTCTTAATGATACTATGAAGCTCTTTTTACCATGCACGAAAGAACCACGACGCAACATCTTATAAGCTTATCGGAAAGATCATGCATGGTAAAATTTACCTCCAGAGACCAGGCAATAAACTTCATGGCATTTACCCAAAAAAAAAATACTTCATGGCTGCCTGACCCAGCGTACCAGTTGAAAGTAACCTTCTAACATTTGACAGGAAATTGTGTGAAGGAACCTTTTCAGACCCTTTCTTATCATCATTAGATACAGTTTGGAAGCTACCGTAACAGCAGTTACGATGGGAGACCATTGATATGGTATTGTCATCTGGTTAAATCAGATTATGTTCTTTCATAAACCCATAATCCAAATGCTGCACCCATGTGAAACTATACTAAAAACATATTGCGGGTTAAATAAAGTCAAAATTTAAGATAATGTACCTGGATTTTTTCTGGTAACCTAAAAAACTGGGATCTACTTCGACTACTACCATTTGAATGCAATTACATAAGAATGCAGAAATTCAAATTTAAGACAATCAAATTGAAAAGAAGCTATGTTGTAAAAGATATCAACTCCTACAGAGCAGCCTCGTTAAGATACCAGTCTGTAGAGATTAAAGACCGACACAGAAATAACAAGTACCCTACGATGGCACATACCACCACTCACCATTCGTGATCTTCAGCAACGGGTTGGAAGCATGTCAATGCCACTGTATAATAGTAACAACAATGGGAAGAATAAAAAGCACTGAGAATAAGATGTGTGTGGTTTTAACTTCTGCGATCCCAATATGTGTATGGAATTCATTATAGATTGTATGGAATTCATTATAGATTGCTCCGGAAGGTAGAAACCTGGCCATGACCATCCCAGGAAAAGTTCCACAATACCAAGAACGATGCACATCACCTATTTGTTTAAAATCACACAATAAGACAGTCAGCTAAAACGAGATAAATGCAGTATGTGGATATCTCCTCTTCAACTACTGGACCTTTGAAGTACAGAAGTAGGTGCGGTCCATATTGGCATAACGCAGCTATTAAGTTCACCCAAAACAGAAAAGAAAAAACAAGGGATTAGTCTATTATGTTTGTCAAACAGGGATATGCAAATCTTATGACTCGTGCAAACTAATCACATCCTCTGTTATGAAGCTTTCCAGACCATTTTTCGACTACCAAAACCCAATAACATTGACAATTAGATACATGAAGTGTAGGCCTTGGGTAGCATCTCGTTGATGCTCTTCCTTTTTGTATATAACAAAAAGTACACTACAATGCTTATCAAAACAATAATTCCAGTCAAAACCAATTGCGCTAACTAATTAAAAGTCTCGTAAACAGAGGAGAGGATAATACTACCCAGTGCATAATTACACTTTATAATAACCCAATTCTCGAATACAAAGCATAAGATTAAATACTTCACAAGTGCAATTCACAGAAATTATCTTGCTTGACTATTCCTATAATAGATAGCCAAAAAACAAAACATTGATAAATCAAAGTGCCTCAGAAAAACATGTACATTTGATGACATCCAACAAGCAACCTGACCAAATGAGCTCTAAGCACTGTCCACTCCTTCGACCTATGGAGATAGTTCTTCTAGTCCCTCCACCGCATCCCTATCAAATATGCACCCATTGGCAATTATCAGACCAGTAACTTAATTGGTTCAGATTAGAAATTCAATCCAAAACTTTGTATTATGCAGATATCTGGTGAGTTAAAAATAAAATGGACCGGGTCACCTCACCTCAACTCACACTAATGACACAGCGCAATCCTTAAGTAGAAAAGAACAGTTCAGGAAACACATGAAGACATAAAGTAAAAACTATTCAGATGAAATGGAACTACTTACATGAAGAGCGCATCTTGAAGCTGGAAACTATGCCCAATTTTAAAAGACCACGATGAGACAACCGATGCATCTAAGTAACCAGATTGAATTTTCTGAGAACCAGTGACTTTGACTTTGGACACTCGTACTCTAGTACAGTAGATGTGAGTACGGGTAGCCGGGGAAGTTGGGTCCCGAGAGGATGAAGGAAGGAAACCAAGCGTTTCTTCAGACCAGAACAAAAGGAGGTGCGCGCTACGATCATCACCATCATCCTCAGGAAGCACCAGTAAACCATCACAGAGAGAAGAGGTCCATGTATCTAACCATTTCTGGGCTCCTCGACCGCGTAAAGCACCCCCAAACATGGTCTGGCTATCAAAATCATACGCCAAAAAGCAACTCTCAGACCGGGAAAAAGAATACAACGTACTACCAATGGCGACTGAGTCGGGCGTGAAGTATCTCACAAGTCCAGGATTAAAATGGGGACATGACCATGTTTGGGTACTCAACTGATAGGTGCAAAACATTTGGCCCCAACCCCCAACAGCAATCTGTTTCGACTCATCCCCTCCAACAGTGATTGCTACCGCAAAAAAACTCTTCCGGCCAATGACGGTGGGAGGCGTGAGATGACGGGGCAAAGGAGGTAGATGGGTCCACTTATTTGTGCTTGTATCGTAAACCTCTGCCCACGAAGCACGACGCGATGTTGCTGAGCAGCCGCCGAAAACAAAGAGGTTATTGCCTATAGCCACAACCCGAGGACAAACTCTATGCTCAAGCATAGATGGACCTCTCCTCCATAACTGATCGTGCTGGGCAGCATCAAAGAGGAAGAAGTCTGGAGAATCGCCTCCGACGCAACAAATGGTGGTGCCTAAGGCGGCAAATGAGGTCGAACCGGGGTATCTAGCCATCGTCAACCGTGGGATGATTGGTGCCACGTGTCGGCCGTGGCGGTCGCGTCTCGACAACTGCCACCGTCCGTAGAAGGAGCCGTCTTCCGTGAGGTTGAGGACGTGGTGCTCCGCCTGCTCTATCCCATCGTTTACCACCACCCCACGACAGCAGAAGAGTCGAGCCCCCTCTACCTCCTCGCACTGTTGGATCTCCGACACCGACTCCGAATAGCTAACAAGATTCATCTCCTTCTTGACCTAGATCCAACTCTCTCTCTCTCTCCAACCCTTAACTATGGAAGTCAAAAAATTATGGAATTACAGCATGTACACCAGGAGAGCAAAAACAACAGCTATTTTACCTTATCAAAGGCACTAAAACCGCTTGCAGCAGCCTCGCAAAACAGGAAGGTATTTTCCCTTTCCGAAAAATGCTCTCTACGTCTACCGAGCAACTATTCACGAGCAAACCATTAAAATACTGTTGTTCTTCTTCTCTCTCCTCCCTACCACTCCCTCATCCTCTCTCGTTCTTCCTCTCTGCACGACTGCAACGAGGATTCCGGCGGGCTTGGAGGAGGGCGTAGGACTAGTGGAGGGTTTTGATTTTTCTGGGTTTGAGGAGGGGGGAGGAGTCGAGGATTGGAGAACTGGAAGAGGTGGGAGAGGATTGGGGATTAGGGTTTTCGGTTGTATGAATTCTACACGGAGTCCGTATAGAATGGAATGAGCGCCAAACCAATCAAAACATGACAACTCAACCTTCACAGGTGCACTTATAAAGTATAAAAAACTTGATTACGAAAGCTTAGAAGGCAAAATTTAATTAGGACTCTTTAGAATAATATAATTAAAAAATAAGATTTTTGCAACGGTTTAAACGGATTGAAAATTGGAGCAAAAATTAATTATTCTAATTTTCAATCCATTTGAACCGATGCGAAGATCTTATTTTTTGATCATTTTTATTCTAAAGGGTAATAATTAAATTTTCTCTTTTCAGTTCTTATAATCAAGTTTCTGCTATATAGGGTTCCAAACAATGAGAAGATACATAATTACTCTAGAGGCAAAATTTAATTATAACTCTTTAGGACAAAATGATCAAAAAATTAAGATCTTCGCACCGGTTTAAACAGATTAAAAATTATAATAATTAATTTTTTAACCATATTTTTTAATATATAAACCGTCTAAAAAAATTAAATACTCCAATTTTCAATCCGTTTGAACCGGTGTGAAGATCTTATTTCTTAAATCATTTTATTCTAAATGGCCATAATTAAATTTTGTTTATAAGACTCTCATAATCAAATTTTATGCTCTATAAGTTTGGCATTAATTTCATTCTACACGGACCCTATTTCATTCTACATGTAGAATTTATTCTCTAAGAGGAATTTGGGTAGGTAAAATACATTTTAATTTTACTTGAGTAAAAGAAAAACTCAAAAAGTTAGTTTTTGGAACTTTTTTTTTGGATATTCCTCAAAATACTTGAGTAAAAGTCACAATTTTTTAATTTCTCTTGACCTTACTCACCCGTATTTCTCAAAAATTTAGCGTAAAATTAACAAACACAAAAAAAATTAAATAAGGACAAAACTAAAAAACTGAATTGCATAAATTAATCATTAGCGTGAACATGTCCCCTTTGCAGATATAACCACAGGACAACGGACCATTTAGATGTATTTTTTATTTTTATTTTAAACCAGACAATAGAAGCCCATTGAGCTTTCTCTCATCTATGCCTGGCATTCCAGTTTTGCCCCTTAAAAATAAGTACTTATTTATAATTTTAAAGTTTAAAAATAATAGGCTTGCTGAAATAAAAATATATACATATGCAATATGGATATTGATTGATAGATTTCAATGGGATCTATCAAACCCTGAAAAAAAATGAAAAATTATTTTCGTAAGCCCATTATTTTTAAGTTTGAAAATAGATCCTTATTTTTTAAATACTTATTTGAAAAAATAGAACGTGATGGTTATTCGGAAGTCTAAACATCCTTAAATTGGTACGTTTTGCCTTTAGAGGGAAATTATACCTTCACATGAATGTTGTAGCACCTTAAGTGCAGAAAATTAGGTTTGATTGCCCATATAAATTATGAGTTGAGTTGGGGCCATGATTGCCATGTATTAATTCCTATAGACTTTGGGGGTTATATATTATTAATACAGTAGTCATGACAATGATAAAATTGCATGTAGTAGTCATGACAAGGAAAATAATCCTCGAATTTGTATCCTCAATACTAAAGATTGAAATGGTTGGCTCTCAGGGAAGAACACCAAATGTGGAAGCTGAATCCATATTTATCAGCACGAAGACCATCCATACATAAATCTTTTCAAACTCAGAAGGGGCCTCGACAAAGCATTGAATAGAAATATATAAACATATACGGAGTATATATAAAAACTGGTTTATGTGTGTCTCCTTCTATTGATAAGTTCGTTCACATATTTACCCCATCACTACTTGCATATTTACCCAATCACTCAAAACTAACGTCGACATAACACAAAACTGACGTCATCTTGGCATGAGATCACAGCACATGAAAAGACATATTTTTGAAGTCATCCAAGCTTTGACTTGGGAGCAAGTATTAATTCAAAAGGTACTGTGAAAATTACATAAAAATTTCTTGGTCGAATTCATATTCCTACTGGAGCAAGCCACATCTGCTACTGATACTAAGGCAACAGGTGTTGAGGCAATGAGTACTGAGGGAATGGGTAGAATTGGTACTGAGGGAATGGGTTGAACTGGTATTGAGGCCATGGGTATGCCTGGGAGCTCCATGTCATCATATTCCCAACAGCAGAAACCTATTATTTCAGATTGGATTGTCAACGACAACTAAATAATGATTTCAACAAATGAAGAACTTGTTAAACCACACAAGAAAGAATGAGAGCGGGGGTGCATGTGCAGGGGTTGGTAATATCTGTATATTGGCAGCATGGATTAGATGAATAAAGAAGCTTTCAATGGTTCAATTATAGCCCTTAACAATCTGCAGTTTAGTTCCTAAAACTTTGGTCAAATAATTTGCAGTTTAGACCCCAACACAGGAAATTTATCTTGATCAAAATACCAATTGCATAAACTAACATCATTGAAGCGATAAGTCTAAATTTGTTTAGTCTAAAAAACTTCAGAAGAGTTCAAATTTGCTAAATAATACTAGTTAATTAAATACTCATGTTTTACTTAATACTTTCACCAGTTAATAGAATAGTTGGCTCATTATGCAAATACACATAATTACTTACCTATATTCAGAGCATAACTATCGTATAACTAAAGGTACCTGCTGGCAATTACTGGGGGTTGTGACAAAGGGCGAAAAGGGTACATGGTGAGTCAAAACTGGGTTTCGAACCTGGATTCTTTGGGCAGCTTCACGAGCTTGGTTCCAGGTCACCTACCAATGTAATGAATAAAAGTGAGACACCTGAAAACAATTATGACAACAGAATGCAGCATGAATGGCTTAACAGACTGCTAACTCCTGAGGTAGTTCCCATCTGCGATCCCCAGTGACCATGTTGTAGAAAAATCTGCAAAAATTTACTCAATCGTATCAGTAACTGTAAAACCTTACATTCTAAAGATATCAATGCTGTAATTCAAGCGATACAAATACCTAGATGCAAAAAATAACGAACTGCACCTCCTATTCTCTACATCAGTAAGCTCTCTCCAGTTGGTAGATGCGTCAATTCTCTGTAGACCGTAGAAGAAGAGGTATTAGGTACTTGTTAACTACAGGGACAATTCAAAAGGAATGAATTAAAGCAGCGAATACCACAAAAATCAACAGCGTTCTGGTAAATTATATGCTTTTGGTATTAAGGTCAACATGGGCCGTCCTCTCGTTGTTATCAGGTTTTATATACCTTATAGGTGCAAATCTCTCAACTGATGATTCTTGTAGCCATAGCAGCATAGCCACAACAAAATCAGAAGAACGTAGCGTACTAATAGCAATTTAATCCTTCTGTTATATGGGATTAAGTATCCTCAACTTCTAATTCGGTAGCCTTGATGATGGCCCCAATAAAAGTAGAACCTACCGGCCCATAGTAACAATTAGTCCTTCAGTACTATAGAATTAAGTACTTCTAATCATATCTGAGTTTTATTTTACAGTTGCGTGAAATATCTGAAAATGGCCAAGATCAAGGAGGACAAGAAGCCACCAAAAAACAATGAAACCACAACAGCAAAACTAGAGAGGGGTAAGCATAACAATCCTAGAAATGATAACACAAATAGAGGTTGTTAAGCTAGAGAATGGATTCACATTGCCAGCTAGTATAAACTAGCCACCAAGTGATTATGTGGTCCACAGCTTGGAAAAGTATAATCTTCAGAAGACGAAGTTGTGGGCAGCATGCCCTTTTTCAGAGAAGGATTCCGTTCCTTTCTGAGGCGGCCCGAAAATCGAGGGAGCGCGTGCAGCGTTGCTGGCAAGCGCTCGCAAAACACAGAGTCGCCACTTGAGCTTGAGTTTTGAAGGTCCTACACTCAAGGAACCGTATTTTGAAGCACTTGCCGCGCTGTTATTTGAAAAGGTTAAGGAACCAGTCCGTCATAACCATATCTGGGTTCGGGAGCCAGGCTACGAGAGGGAAAGGGTTTTATGGCACCCCTCTCCCCCAATCCGGAGATCGGTCTCTACTTAGGCATTTTGAAAATATTGCGATTCTTCTTTCATTAATCAATTTTTAGCCAAATAGGGCGGAGAACAGTTAATCGGGGATTAAAAACTGTAACACTTTGCAGAATGTGATCAATAACATGGATGAATGGCATGAATAAGCGATAAATGGAATAAAACTCAACGCAATGATCAGATGCCAAAACCGGGCTCGGAATGGATTTCATGCACGATGGCCAACTTGCATGCATGGCTGTGCATGCATGC
>JAOTQK010000019.1:3685302-3701815 GCA_025642025.1 Rhododendron ferrugineum
TGAAAAATTATATTTATTTAGCAAATTTTCTTAAAGAAGTATTTTATTTTGCTCCCGAAAAAGCGGGGCGTTACAATAGTAATGCTGCTTAGCCTTCAATACGTGGTGTAAATGGCAGAATGAATGGGGAAAAAACCCCCCAATGAATAGGTGAGTAACCCCCACAATGAAGAGGGGAAAACTCCCACCATGAATATGGGAAAGTTATTGGCTTGGTAACCCTCCAGGCCATTCACATTTCCAACACAGATTTGGCAAGAGGAAAGAAGAGAGCGCAACAGAGAAATATTGTGAAAATGAGAGAGAGAAAAATATTGTGAGCGAGGGTTTGGAGATTAATATTTTTTTTCCCTATCTCATTGTACTCAATTAATAATATGGAGTTGTTTATATATTATTTGTGGAGTAAGTATTGAGACCGAATCAGTAAGTTCCGTGTGTGTTTTTTTTTTGTGTTTGTTTAATTTTGTAGTGCAGTTAAAAATCCCAGCTTCAATGGTGGGATCACCCGGATAAAAAAAAATAAAATTTGGTGGGATCACCGACCCCATGAAAAATAAATAGATGCTATGATTATAATATAGTTTTTACTAAATTGAAATTTTGACTCCATACAAAAATAGTATTTGACCCTTCTCCTTAACATAAATCCCAACTCACAAATCCCAGCTCATATTTTCCCCGGTCTCCAATCCCAGCCAATTGGGGAGTTTCGAAGCATAGAATAGTTTATCTCTTTTGTCAATTTCTAATAACTCACAAATCACTAGATTACGGGAAAATGACGGCTCATGACGTGTTTTGATAATTAATTCTCTCTCTCTCACTCATTTTATTTTATCATCCACTAGATTCTTGGAAGCATCACTAGATACCAAGTTCAACTTCCAATCACGTAGGCAGTTGTAAGAAGACAAATGCTACAAGGTGCCCCTAGGACATAAGTTTGGGGCACTAGTTTGAGGCTCTTTAATTATATTTTTTTTATACCCATTCCAACATCTACATATTATAACATTGAAAATATAAACTACTCCATTAAAAGAAAAATAATATTTTGAATGACAAAAATGACAATGTGACTATTTCCATTCTTCACTCTTTAAGGTGAGAAACAATTATTGTTTTTAGGGAAATTTTAGTTCTAACATATGACTCTTCATATGGAAGTTATTCGGAATGAAAATTGGCGCCAGTTTCTTTCTATAAGAGCAGGTACTCGGGGCAAACTTTAGTGCTGATCTTCGCCCGGGAGTTCCATCCAACATCGCAGAGGTGAGAGGTTCCTAGATCTGTAGATACGTATCTATTAGTAGTTGTTCGGATTCGGAGTCAGAGACCCGACGGACTCAGCTCCCATCCAGTCCAGGGTATTTGGCAGCATAATGGACTTATCCCACGGCATCCAAGGTAATTGGCAGCATAATAGCAACACCTACTTCAAAGGTCCAATAGTTGAAGAGGAGATGATGAGATATCCACATGAGAAACCACTTTTCTCATTTTAGCTGACTGTCTTATTGTGTGATTTTAAACAAACATGTGATGTGCATGGTTCTTGGTATCGTGTGGAACTTTTCCCTGGGATGGTCGTGGCCGGGTTTCTACTTTCCGGAGCAATGTAGAATCTCATTGTTGTTAGTATTACAGTGGCATTGACATGCTCCCAAGTCCCAACCCGTTGGTGAAGATCATGAATGGTGAAGGGTGGTGCGTACTATCGCAGGGTACTTTTAGGGGCAAAGTTGATCCCCTTGTTATCGCCATGTGCGGATACCCTCCTTATGGTTCAAAATTGAGCACATAACCTACATGTGGTTTTGAAAATATGCGGATAGACCCTCTGCTGTCATATTTTCCATCCATATTAATGGACACAATATTAAAAGACCGATATACCCTCATCATGTTCCTTGATTCTTCTTCTTTTTTAAATCTAACCACACCATCCATTATACCAAAAATTGAATCCAAATAATTGATATTGTAAATTTTGACGAGTAGTACATCTATGTCAAAATTCAAGTCAATCAAAAATGAAAAGCTTATGGTCGAATCGATTTTGTTATGAAATTAAAATTTCAAATTTGAATTTACTAAAAATTAGATCACTGGGTTATTGATGTCTGATCGAGATGACTTTTTACAGAGATACTCTATTCTTTATTTAATACATTATGAACGACTCAGATTACATTATAGAGGCGTGTGAGATACTCCTCCTAATATGGATGGAAAACATGACGGCAGGAGGTCTATTTTCACATTTTCAAAACCACGGTTAGATTATGTGCTTAGTTCTGGACCATGAGGGGATATCCGCACATGACGATAAGTGGACTTTGCCCTTGTTACTATTTCTGCGTCATTCTTAAGACCCTGGTATCTTAACGAGGCTGCTTTTTAGGAATCGGAAAGTCTATGAGTACATATGTTCATGTACATATATCACGTACATACGTCTTTTGGGCCCGTTTCGGGTCCCAAATGAATGATCAGAGCCGTTCATTTTGTTTAAAAAATACTTTGCTAACAGTCCTTTCAAAAAATAAGCTCAATTCAGTATCGATAAAGAACGTTTACTAAACTTCCAACTTTGCTTTAGAATTCAAGCTTGAATTCTGGGACAAAATGATATCGGTTTGAGCTTATTTTTTGTAGGGTTCATAAACACAATATTTTAAACAAAATGAGCGGATCCTCAAAAAAATGATCGGAGCCGCTCATTTTTTGAGGACCCAAAACAGGCCTAAAAGGGGTATGTACTTTAGGAATTGATATCTTTTACAACATTGCTTCTTTTCAATTTGATTATCTTTTCAGAAATTTGAATTTCTGCATTCTTATGCAATTGCATTCAAATGTTTGTAGTCAAAGTAGATCCGAGTATTTTAGGTTACCAGAAAAATGCAGGTCCATTATCTTAAAATTGGAGTTTATTTAACCAGCAATATGTTTTTAATGTAGTTTCACTCGGGTGCAGCGTTTGAATTATAATTTTCTTGAAGAATATTAGTATCTGATTTAGCCAGATGACAATACCTTATCAATGGGGGGTGATCACCACGTGTTGTGGTACTTGTAATCAAGGGAGGGGTTTCGAATCAATCCGTGGCCATGGCTTAGTGGTTGGGAATTGTAGGTCTCTCTTGCGAGGTCCTAGAGGACACATTCGTAAACTAACCTAAATCGGGAACTTGAAAAATGGTGACAAGCATTGATTTGGCCAACATTGTAGATGGATATGAAGCTGCAGCCTCCAGCTGAGTTAGAGGAGGAGACTGGGGGGCCGTGGCTGACCTAGAGGGCCAAACAGCTGTGGCTATTAGATTCTAGTTTAGTTACTATTTTTGAGAGCTCAAATTGGAGTATGTATTGCTACTTGGGTCAGTAAAAACAATATCAAACTTGTATGGATTTTATTTAGCAATGTTGTAACTCTCGGGATTACATAAATAAAATTTTCTTATAGATGCTATGTATTTCAGGTCCTCTTCACAGTATTTATAGATGGGGCATGGATTGTTGAAAGCCTAGCTTAAGATTTTTCCTATGGCTTTCTAATTTGACGCACTCCATGAATGTTAGGGAACTGATGCCCAAGTGCAAACTCTTAAGTCTTACATTGTCATCAATACAAGCTAAGGCTTCACTAGACTTCTGGGACTTAATCAAAAAACTCTGGAGTTTCGCTCAAGCTAGATGTAGTATACCCCTTGCAAGCTGCAGCTAGAGCTAATTTAAACAGCAAAGACCTGAAAGATTTTTTTTTTTCCGGTCAAACGGAAATTCAAAAGACCTGAAAGATTTGCTTCTTCAAAAAAACCATAGGCCCTATTCAACTCGGAATCCCAGGTATCTACCCTCCTCTCGATCTGAAATATGTGCAGAATAGGCTCCCAAATACAACTGGAAAATTACAGTCAACGAACAGATGTTGAATGGACTCAGCACTTATGAGAACACAGCACACACTCAGGATCAACTTCCATACCTTATCTCTGGAGTCGATCCTTAATAGACAACCTTTGCAGATATAACCATAGGATAAACCGATAAAGGACCATTTAGATGCATTTTTTTTTTTGAAAACCAGACAATAGAAGCCCGTTGAGCTTTCTTTCATCTATGCCTTGGACCATTTAGTTACCATGGTTACTTGGAAGTCTGAACATCCTCATTAGAAGTCAAATATTTAACAGTGAAATTGGTACGTTTTGCCTTTAGAGGGAAATTATACCTTCACATGAATGTTGTAGCACCTAAGTGCAGAAAATTTGGTTTGATATCCTTTTAAGTTTACTATTGCCCATATTTTTCCACTGTATAAATTATGAGTTGAGTTGGGCCAATGATTGCCATGTATTAATTCCCCTAGACTTTGGGGGTTATATATTAATACAGTAGTCATGACGATGATAAAATTGCATGTAGTAGTCATGACAAGAAAAATAATTCTCGAATTTGTATCCTCAATACTAAAGAATGAAATGGTTGGCTATCAGGATAGATGCTACTTTTTGAGAAAGAACATCAAATGTGGAAGTTGAATCCATATTTATCAGCACAAAGACCATCCATAGATAAATCTTTTCAAACTCAGTAGAGGCCTCGACAAAGCATTGAATAGGAATATATAAACATATATGGAGTATATATAAAAACTGGTTTATGTGTCTCCTTCTGCTAATAAGTTCGTTCACATATTTACCCAATCACTCAAAACTGACGTTGACATAACACAAAACTGACGTCGCCTTGGCATGAGATCACAGCACATGAAAAGACATATTTTTGAAGTCATCCAGGCTTTGATTTGGGAGTAAATATAAATTCAAAAGGTAGTGTGCAAATTACATCAAAATTTTGCTTGGTCGGATTCATATTTCTACTGGAGCAAGCCACATCTGCTACTGATACTGAGGCAATAGGTACTGAGGCAATGAGTACTGAGGGAATGGGTAGAATTGGTACTGAGGGAATGGGTAGAACTGGTGCTGAGGGAATGGGTAGAACTGGTACTGAGGCCATGGGTATGCCTGGGAGCTCCATGTCATCATATTCCCAACAGCAGAAACCTATTATTTCAGATAGGATTGTCAACGATAACTAAATAATGACTTCAACAAATGAAGAACTGGTTAAACCACAAAACAAAGAATGATAGCGGGGGTCATGTGCAGGTGTTGGTAATATCTGTATATTGGCGGCATGGATTAGATGAAGAAAGAAGCTTTCAATGGTTCAATCATAGCCCTTAACAATCTACAGTTTAGTTCCTAAAACTTTGGTCAAATAATCTGCAGTTTAGGCCCCAACACAGGAAATTTATCTCGATTGAAATACTAATTGCATAAACTAACATCATTGAAGAGATAAGTCTAAATTTGTTTAGTAAACTTTAGAAAAGTTCAAATTTGCTAAATAATACTCCTTAAAGAAATAAACAGCTAGATACTAGTTAATTAAATACTCATGTTTTACTCAACACTTTCACCAGTTAACAGAATAGTTGGCTCATTATGCAAATACACATAATTACTTACCTATATTCAGAGCATAACTATCGTATAACTATAGGTACCTGCTGGCAATTGCTGGGGGCTGTGACAAGGGGCGAAAAGGGTAAATGGTGAGTTGAAACTGGGTTTCGAAACTGGCTGTTTTGGGCAGCTTCACGATATTGGTTCCGGGCCACCTACCAATGTAATGAATAAAAGTGAGACACCTGAAAACAATTATGAAAACAGAATGCAGCATGAGTGGCTTAACAGACCGCTAACTCCTGAGGTAGTTCCCATCTGCGATCCCCAGTGACCATGTTGTAGAAAAATCTGCAAAAATTTACTCAATCGTATCAGTAACTGTAAAACCTTACATTCTAAAGATATCAATGCTGTAATTCAAGCGATACAAATACCTAGATGCAAAAAATAACGAACTGCACCTCCTATTCTCTACATCAGTAAGCTCTCTCCAGTTGGTAGATGCGTCAATTCTCTGTAGAAGAATAGGTATTAGGTACTTGTTAGCTAAAGGGACAATTCAAAAGGAATTAATTAAAGTAGGGAATACCACAAAAATCAACAGTGTTCTGGTAAATTATATGCTTTGGGTATTAAGGTCAACATGGGCCGTCTTATCGTTGTTATCAGGTCTTGTATACCTTATCGGTGCAAATCTCTCAATTGATGATTCTTGTAGCCATAGCCGCAACAAAATCAGAAGAACGTAGCGTCCTAATAGCAATTTAATCCTTCTGTTATAAGGGATTAAGTATCCTCAACTTCTAATTCGGTAGCCATAGATGATGGCCCCAATAAAAGTAGAACCTACTGGCCCATAGCAACAATTAGTCCTTCCGTACTCTAGAATTAAGTACTTCTAATCATATTTGAGTTTTATTTTACAGTTGCGTGAAATATCTGAAAATTGCCGAGATCAAGGAGGACAAGAAGCCACAAAAAAACAATGAAAACACAAAAAGCAAAACTAGAGAGGGTTAAGCACTTAAGCATACCAATCCTAGAAATGATAACACAATTAGAGGTTGTTAAGCTAGAGAATGGATTCACATTGCCAGCTAGTATAAACTAGCCACCAAGTGATTATATGGTCCACAGCTTGGTTCAGAAGACGAAGTCATATCATGCGAGAGTACTTGATTGGCATGCATGGAAGACTTAAAGCATTAAACGCAAAGTCGAGGCTGATTTCCTTTATCTCAATTGGAGAGAATGATGCGGAATGCCGAGATCCATCATCCCACTATCCAAGCCACTCCCAATGGAAGCTAAATTCACAACTTATGTCTCTCAGTTTAATAACTGGAATGAACATGAAATACAAAAGTTGTCCTAAATCGAAGGACTTTAGTTCTTCCCAAAACTTGTGAGGCCAGTTGGAAAACCTGTTGTTGTTCTTAATGCTCTTTGGTGCATCGATTTATTTTCCCCCCTATTTTCAGCTAATCAAAGGAATTTGTTGCATTTATTATTATTCCTTTATTATTAGAGATTCTAGCTCCTTACTGAGTAGGGTTTTTAACATACAAATTAGTCATTGGCATTGTACAACGAAGAGCAATTTAATGAAATGAAGAATTTAAAAGTTGTGGCCTCGAGTGATAACTTCATTCCCTTTTTCATCTCTCACCATTCTACATCTGTTTGGAAAGGAGGAGCAAGGGTGTAGTCAACAAGATATTGGCAAAATGGCTTTTGGTTAGGAGAGGGAAACTAATGAGAGAAATGTGCATTACATGAATTATTCATGTCTAAAATCTTTGAAGATAAATAATCACAGTGAGTAAAGTGGCACATCGATTTGCTTGGCTCAATTTAAATTTTGTGCGAAGCCCACCCACACCAACTTCCAATTGAATGGTAGTTTATATAGCTATCATGTAGGGAAGACCAAGCATACTCAACTCCTTTCATCTACAGCCACAAAAGGGGTTTCCAATACATGTGAGGTAACTTCAGACCAAGTCTATGACCAGATAAAGATGACCATTGACACCGTCAAACTTAGGGATTTAAGTTTGCATAAGTTCCAGAAAATTGCAAAGTTCCAGAAAATCCAAGGGCATTATTCGCAGGTGAAAGGTAATGGCTTCCTACAGAGGTATCATTTTGCAAGATGACTTACCTCATCTGAAGTCATCAGATACCGAGGCTTGTTCAAAAAATTCTTCTTACCAGTGTGAATATAAGATCTGGATACGAATGCACAGTGACAGTATCCAATCAGAATAGGCATACATAACACTACAACAAAAGTCAACAATAAATTATGATGATTAAGCAAAGAAATTTGGGACACACAGAGAAAGAATTACAATACTAAGAGAAGCAAACCCTTACAACCTAAGGAAGCAAAATACTAAAACAAATCATTATGGGTAAAGCAGCAGGTAGTCAACATAATGAGTCTCCATGCATCATAACTCACCTTTCCCCAGCAGAAGGGTTCCCAACATTCAAAGGTTTAACCTCTATAGGTAGTCCACGAAGTATCTGGCCAGAGAGATCAATTGCCATTGGGACATATATGGGATCATCAAATTCAATATACCTGCAGTTTCAGTGGGCTCAGGCTGTGTTTGACAGTGCATGATAAGCCAAAGAAGCAATTAAAATTTCACAAACCCGTGGTCAAGGAAGTTGGTAAAAGTAAAAATTGTCAAAAATGCAAAATGCTGAGCTGATTATCTTCTTGCTTGCATAATACTCATGGATTGAAAATATTATCACAACTGTAGAATACAAGTATGATGACTAAAAACATCAGTAACACAATGGAAAGATTTCATATGGCACACAGATAACAGTTCCCAAAGGGATTCAGCGGTTCACAAGGCCAGATAGCAATCAATACTAACCCACAACATTCCAGACATTATGGACCATTAGTTACTATTGATGATGAAGCCTAAAGTAGACTTAAGCATCCATAAGTACCACATTCCAACTTCCAACCACATAGGCAGCAAACAAAGTTAAGCTAATTTCTTCACGAATACATAAGATCAGAACGACATTAAGTCAACTGAAATACTGAATAGGATAAACACCGACAGAGCTTTCCCTTCACCTGAAAGGATCTATATCAGTCAATAAAACTTGCCAAGCAAAGGGATAATGGTCACCATACGCAGGCTGTCCATCGTTGAATGCTAACAGACATTGTTAAAAATTTGCCAGGTCGCAAGAGTTCGTCTAGGGAAGCGGTATTAGTGACAAGTGACAACAAAGAAAGGTAATTCCTGCCTATATTAATAGGAACTAACCAATAGTTTGTCTGGGGAAATTGTGTTAGTATCATCAAACAAAGGTAATTCCAGCTACTGATAAGCCCATTAAGCATAGAAATCAAAGCGCATGGTCTATGAAAGAGTTAATATAGAAACAAAGTCTAGATCTAGAACATATTGGGAAGCATCTCTGAGCAGAAGTTAAACGTTCCTACCCAATAGGCAGTGGAAAGATCTCAGACAATTTGTTTTATCCCATCCAGAAACACAAAGCGACATCAAACTTAACACAATGAGCTAAATTCGTAGGAGACTATTTTCTTCAATCAGCAATTTGTATGGAAATGAGTCAACAGAACTTGCGAACCACAATGAGAAGGATTTAGGGAATTTCATTGTGTAGATAAATATTAGCAGAGTCACACATGATCTAAATTTACGGGGTGAGGCAATCATAAGAGGTATAAAGTGCTGTTGGAATAATGAGCCTGCGTCAGCTCACAGCAGTAGAAATGAATGCAAACTGTGATATTGAAAATTGTCAAGACTCAAGAGTGCTACAGCATAAAGACTTTCAACAGAAAATAACCTAAGGGTCCTCTACTCTTTCGCCAATACCCACACATTCCTTTTAGAAGTCAGTATTTCGTCATGGGACTAACAGCCAAGAGAGGCATTATGGTAGTGGTCCGCATATGAGTTAATATGTAGACAAACCCTAAAGTAGACTTGGAAGTGTCAGTAGATACCAAGTCCAACCCCGTAGGCAGTTGAGAGAATTTGGCCAAATTCTTCGTCACTTGTCCAGAAAACAACATAAGCATGAAATACACTCAATAACATAATATTCCACAGGATTCATTCAGCAAGAAAGGATTGCATCAGCCAACAAAATTAGCCAAGCAGAGCCAATATATGGTCGATTCTGCAAAGCGAATTATATTGTTCGGTTATCGATTCTGCAAAGGGAATTAGTAAGAAACACATTGTTGCCCAACCTAAATTGCAGGTATACAATGGGGCATTGAACACACATCATATTAATATTCACACAAATTGCAAAAGCGAATATTAGCATGTTGAAGGCAAGACGTATGCCAAAATAGGGCGATATGGTGCTCTTGCAGGCAAGACGTATGCCAAGTTCAATCCTAGACAATAACTGCCAACAAGATCATTGGTGTAATTGTAAGATAGTGAAGTTCCAGCCTGAAGCGGGATAGTAAATATTAATTGGCTAGCGAATGACGTCATACGAAAAGGAAGGCCACTTCCAATCAATGGAAACAATAATACAGGATAAAGTGGGGATAACAGAAACTATATAAATTACCCAAAAAAAAACAGAAACTATATAGTTCACATCAATTGCCCCAAGGTAATCCCACCATTTGTTATCATGGATTTGTGGCAACGCTAGACTGCTAGCGCAATTAGAAAATCAGCAGGAGTGGGAGAGAATATAATAAAGCATCAAAGCTTGTTTAAACTTGACTTTCAAAGAAGAAAAACACAATTGGCAAAGAAAATTTTCCTGTCAAGAAAAAATGAATTAGAAACTTCGTAGTATGAAGGAATGTACCCCATTGCCTTTGGTACTTTCGAACTTGGGTCCCAGATTAGTTCAATATTCCTTACCTGGAATTGAAAAACTGAATCAGTCGAACAGAGAAATAAATACTTGCAAGGGTAGTGTATACAGCACGACTCTAGACATTCATCTACATGTTTCAGAGGTACGCAAATAGGGGCATTTACACTACTCACATGCACAATACGCCTCTCAATAACAATCATTGATCATGTTCAAACCACAAGTAAAGTAACAGAAGCACAAATTAATCCCAAAAAAGGAGAAAGAAGAAAAATTCCGAAAACCAAAATATGCAGTCTATTCTAGTAAGACAATAAACAAAGCACCCAATCCGAGATTAGAACGATAGAGTAACGTGGAAAATGGATTAAATCATTCAAATGGTCCAGAACATAAGTCCCTCAAACCTTGCATACACTTGAGAAGAACTTGTCAACTTCTTTCCTAGTCGCCCTCAAAGAAATCTGTCAAGACCACATGCATATATATCAGTAAAAGAATCACTATAGAACTTCCAAGCTACATAAAACCAAAGAGATACTGGCAAGCTACATACCCCAGAGACGCAAACAGATCTTTGGTCCCTTTCTGCATCAGTTAATCCAGTTTCAGGGTCCACCACTTCTATGTTTGTTTTGGACACCGTGTCATCATCCCAATGGCTATCAATCAGCGTTAAACATGAAAAAAAATTAGCATCAAAATGGTTGAGTTCTTATACTATCAATCATACACCAGCGTAAGCTCACAAGTTAGAGTAAATCGCGAGTTACGAAGTTTCGTATAAAATAAAATCAATCAATAATTTCCAAATCCACAAAACATGAACGAGGAGAGAGAAAGAGAGATCTACCTGCACCTTGACGGTTCAACTTCATCTCCAGTATTATAATCATAATCATCATCGAGTAGAGTCGTCGTCCCCTGTTCCATCTCCGTATCTCTCTCCCTCCAACCTCCTTGTTTCCTCGAAATGTCTGTAAAATCCGTCGTCCTTTTCCGCTTAGTCTCGCTCTTCTGCACGCACTCCATTTTGCTCTCTCTCTCTCGATGTATCTATTCCCCCTTGAAAACCTAGACCTTCATATACTATCAACTACTGTACTATATTATTTTGTACATATATATGTAGCATTATGTTATGGTGTATATATTTTTGCTTTCTTGGATGGAATATCGGAGCGAAAGTATTGCCAAAATCAGCAGCAGGGGTGGGCTCAATCAGGGGTGGGAATTATCTGCCAGAAAACACCGATCCGACCAACGCGCCGCCTTACTGCCGCTCCAGACAAAAAAAACCGTTCAGATGCAGGCATGCAGCTATGGCAATCTGGTCGATTTGTCGGGCACCATAGAGGACACGCGTCAAATGGCAAAGAGCTCGTACCAATTGATTGATTTGATACCCAATAACAGCCAAAACGATATTCCAGTATAATTGCCACCCCTCTGCTCAATCCCTCTGCAGTCTGCTCTCAATCCCTCTGCTTTTTCCATTTTCGAAAACAAAAAGTTCCGGTCATTTTCGAAAACCATAAACCTTGGTCACTACCCTGTATAATACATAGCAGTAGCATTTTAAGGGTTGTTTCGACAAAAAAGCCACCTGGTTTTCCGTAAAAAATGAGCCAAATAAATCTAATTTTTTTTAATAAAGACGAAAATAAGCCAATAAGCCAATTTTTTTGTCTTTATTCAAAAAAAATTAGATTTCGATCAAATTTTTTTACTTTTTAGATTCTTCTTGTCATGAGGATGCAATAATCTCCAAAAAAATGATGATAAGCCAAGTGATACAAATTTTTTTTGAATAAGGACAAAAAAATAAGCCACTTAGTTTATTTAGCCGAACGGCCCCTTAAATTCGTTCTCTTATTACAAAATTCAATTTTTTTTTACCATTTGTTGTAAAAAAAAAAAAATCATTCTCTTATTAAATTTATTGAAGAATCGATCAATTTTTTTACCATTTGTTGTAATTATTACTACTGACATTAGTAATTAATTAGGGAATCAATCATTACTCAAACAATCCATTTTGTTACTCAACTCGTTATGCATATAATGTGTATAATAAAATCATCCTATTTGAAAACTATTCATTATTTCTCATGATAATCTCGATGAAAACTCATTTGAGATTGATGCTATTGACAAATCAGTCCTGCTAACAGCATGGACAATTTGCAGGGATCCGTGCAGAGACAATCGCGTTTGGCCCCATTCCGGATTTCAAAAAAATCTAGAAAAATATCCATAAATTTTTGAATATTATGTTATAGGGTCCTGTAAAAAATCAGCTCCTGCGGTTATCGGTAAGTATTACTTTTGGATTCGTATGGGCGAACTGAGCAGTTTGTCCCTACGAATCCAAAAGTAATACTTACCAATATCCGCAGGAGCTGATTTTTTACAGGGCCCTATAAAATAATATTCAAAAATTTATGGATATTTTTCTAGATTTTTTTTGGATCCGGAATGGGACCAAACGCGATTGTCTCTGCACGGATCCCTGCAAATTGTCCATGCTCTTAGTATTTTTGTTGACAAATAAAGCGTACATACTTTAAAAGTTCTCTAATTTTGCAGTTTAATCTTCAACAACTCACTATTCAAAGAGAATGCTTTTGCGACTGCGACTAATGTTCTTCTAGTAATGACAATGAAACGAGACAATAAAATACTCTCTCCGTTCCCAAATAGTCCGCCCCCTATGAAAAGTTGTGCAATTTTTGAGTAAAAAAACAAAGTACTTTCGAGCATCATTTTTAGAGGGTTTTTTTTTCCACCAAATTAAAGTACTTCGTGAGCTCTTTAATATGTGCAAAGAACTTCAAAAAATTATGCGGGGAAGCATTTTATTTTTTAAAATCTTAATATTGCACATCTTTTCGAAAGGGTTAAACAATTTGGGACGGCCGAACGGGGGACTATCAATAGTTGTAGTTATGTTGAACGCAAGGAATATTGTGAGTTTAATCATAATTTATTTAGAGGTAATGCATTGGGAACCAAGTACTTAAGAGATTACCGCCATGACTTTTGGAGAAATATCATACTCTAGGTTTCATGTCATCGGTGCCACCAAACTTTTGATAATGGCAATGCAGGGGTGACGATGGCTTACAATCTGGTCGATAGTTATTCGATTTTTGTGAATTGGCTCTCCAAGGAAGTTCAATATGTATGTCATCCCCAATATGACCACAATCGATTAGATTATGGAACCATTTATTAATCTGAGGAATATAGGAGGAGTACATTACTCGATTCCGGAATCAATTGCGAAAAAAGAAAAGATACTAATCGATCGATTTCAGACTGGATTGAGCTTGAATTATATATAGGCTATGGTATAAGCTATGAGAATTTGTGGTGCCTCATCATGAGAATGTGTCCAATAACTTATGACTATTGGTGGCCTAATTATGGTTGTTTGTGGCAAATAGTACGAGAACTTTACTACTTATGAATTGCTATTTAAGAGAATTTGTGCCACATTTGCTTTTCTTATGAATGTTTGTAGCTTTCTTATGAGTTGTATTGTGGTTTGTGGATGGTGTTATGAATTGCTTTATGAATTTTATGGTCCAACTTATGGACGTTTGTGGTTAAATAAGGTGACCTGTTGGAATATCGGGTCTCAGGCCATATTTTGCTGATGTGGTGCGCTCCGAACTCTTTATTGGGTGCATATTGTATGTGTCTTTTATTGAGAACATTATGGTATATACATGGCGCAATCGAACCCTTTGTTCTATCAAATATTTTGTTTTTGTCTTTTGCTCGGACATTTTTCATAATGTTCCCCACATTGAACTCTACACTTCTCCTCACCTATTCTCAACCTAATTCTCAAATCTATGGTGGAAGTGATGGCGGTGGTGATAGTGATGGTAGTGGCGGAGTGGTGGTGGTATTTATAGTGGCAATGGTGGTGGTGATGATAGTAAAGTGGTTGCGCTGATACCAAACCTGTGAGACCTGAATCCTAGTTTCATACATATCATGCATTTTTATGGTTAATAAAAATAAATTGAAATGACGTTTGTGTGTAGTTCTGTGCATGCATTCATACAGACAAATTAATGTGCGCAGTCTTTGTTTTAATGCTATGGCCTAAAGAGTTATTTTCCAAATCATAAAGGAGGGTATATATTGCAATTGAATTAGGGACCAAGATATGCATGAATATATGCTAGGAAGATAAGTCACTGTTTCATGGGTAAGCATAAAAGACTTTTTATTTCCTAAACTCCAGTCGGTTTGTGCACCAACCAATTTCTCTCGGAAAAAAAGAAAAAGAAAAAGAAAAAGAAAGAAAGAGCACAAGCAGGCCGATCGATCGAGAGGAGAGAATAAAAACGTAGAGAAGGAAACTGGGTTTTGGAACAGGAATTCGAAGCTGTAGGTAATTTTACATTTCGATTCCCCGAATTGTATGTATTTATCATGTTGTACACCTAGCTACTGAATGAAAAGGGATTACTAGATTAGCAATTGTTTGGGTTCTAGGGTTTTACGTAGTAATTAGATCTTCTACAAATCCTGTTCTTTTTCTAATGTCTTGACTGTATCCAAGCACGAGAGTTGTAGAAAATAAAAACTTGCTCTAGGAATTGGTTCAACTTCTTTACGTAACTTTTTAGTTCTAAATAGATTATGTTAGTCCTTGGGTTAAGTGGCCTACAATTTAACTAAGTATATATGAATTAGTTTAGTTGTGATTTATGAAGGAAAAACCCATCAATTGATCACTGTTAGGATTTGATGTAATAATTATTTCTATTTGCTGGTATATATGAGGTGAGGTACAGGGTGTAATTAAGCATAGTAAACGTTGTGCTTAGGTACTAATTATTAGAAAGGAAATTGAATTAGTTCATGGGATCATTGAGATGGTAATTAGTAACAAGTTATGAATAAGTTTTAATCTTTAGCATGCATGCATCTTCATGCATCAGATTTATTATGAATTGCAATCACTCATTTGCATTGCCGTGTGAATCGTGCTAGGTTAAGAGAGGTTCGTGCCCACGTCAGCGATACCTAGGAGTTAGGTTGAGGTTCTGGTTGTTTCTAAGGTGAGTACATGAGCATTATATAGATCTGAACTAAAATGATTTGCTTGGAATTATTAAAAGTACTCTTTTTATGAACTGTGATTTGATTGGTTGAAATTTTATGGATCGAGAATATTTCAGAAATGTGTTTTGAGATTCATGCTATGTTAGCCTTGCTGCCCCGCTCTTGGGCTAATGTAGGAGTGTGCCCCGCTCCTGGGCTAATGTATGAGTATTTGCCTAATTGGGCTTATATATTATTATTGGCTCGCATATGGGATATGTGAGTGTGTCCCTACCATTGGGAATTATATTGAATGACCCCTGGTTTCACCGATATACTTATTTGTGTTTGACTCTCAGGATAACGGTACCTTAAAAACTTTGGTCGGAGATAAACGACCCTTGGCTATATGGAATGAGTTGAAGGACCTTGTGGTGGACTATGAAGAATACTTTTATTGCAAGAGTTAGGAGGAGTTCCAATTTTAGAAAAAGTTCCCTTTTTTTGTCCAAAAAAGAAGGCTGGTTCCATGTCTCTGAGCCTTCCCTATTTTTAAAAATGTGCGACCAAAACGACGTCGTTTTGGTCTTTGGTCCCCACAGTCCCCTAGTGAAATGACAATACTGCCCTTGCCCCATTTATCTCCTAAGGCTTCCAGTGTACGGCACAACAACCTCCTCATCTCATCTCCGCAGCCCTCCCTCGTCGCCTGTCAATCAGTGTAAGAGGGCTCTCATTCAAGTGTGGCTTTTGGCAGAGTTGAAGCATTGCCCACCTAGGATATTCAGGTGTGTTGCTCTAATTGACAAACAAAAGTTTACATAGATCTGTACTGGTTCAGTAGTCTACAATTAGATTTTGGAAGGAATCTAATGTCTCTCATCAACACTGCAATATCTCGTCATTTAGCAAATGCGAGTTGTTTGTGGACACAATTTTCTGTGAGCGTATGTATTCGTACGAGCTTCGGCCGAACCTGAAGAAGATTGAAGAGAGAGAGAAGGAGAGAGAGTCTGGGTCTGCTCTGTGCGTCAACGAAGAGGGAAAGAAGAGGGAGGGCGTCTGGAGAAGTTGAGTTGGTAGAGAGGTGCTTTCCC
>JAOTQK010000019.1:3701915-3727778 GCA_025642025.1 Rhododendron ferrugineum
CCAAAACCACCGCCCCCCAAATTCCACAAATCCACCACCAAATCGACCACCGCCGGTCCGCACCCTTTCTCTCTCGTCCATCTTCATCTTCTTCAATCAAAGTAGAGGAGATGCAGCCATTGCCGTCACTTAATGGATCTGCGCCCAAATAAAATGGAGCCTTCGGCTATGGCGGAGAAACCCTAACCGACGGCGGCGGCGTCCGATTGTCCTCGAGCTCCTCTTCCCTTCCGACGCCGACCTCGAGCAGCGGTATCAGGTTTGGGTCTCTGGTACAGTTATAGGAGCAATAAAATAGTATTACGGTTTATTAGAAAACGAGCGAACAGTGACTCGGTTATTGTTGCGGGTTACTGTAGCAAAGTTACAAAATTTCCAGAATAACGAGTTTTGCTCGTTATTGTAGTTTTGAAGGTGAAGAATTGATCCTGCGGATGCTCTTAAGGGGAAAAAAATTGCCTAAATAAACGAACCCGCCGAAATTCGTAGAGAGAGAGAGAGTTGGATCTAGGTCAAGAAGAAGATGAATCTTGTTAGCTATTCGGAGTCGGAGACCCAACAGAGCGAGGATGTAGAGGGGGCTCGACTCTTATGCTGTTGTGGGGTGGTGGTAAACGATGGGATAGAGCAGTTGGAGCACCGCGTCCTCAACCTCACGGGAGACGGCTCCTTCTACGGACGGTGGCGGTCGATGAGAGGTCATCCCGACCGCCGACACATGGCAGCAGTCATCCCGCTTTTGACGATGGCTAGATACCCCGGTTCGACCTCATTTGCCGCCTTAGGCACCACCATTTGTTGTGTCGGAGGCGATTCTCCAGACTTATTTCTCTTTGATGCTGCCCAGCACGATCAGTCATGGAGGAGAGGTCCATCTATGCTTGAGCATAGGGTTTGTCCTCAAGTTGTGGCTATAGGCAATAACCTCTTTGTTTTCGGCGGCTGCTCAGCGACATCACGTCGTGCTTCGTGGGCGGAGGTTTACGATATGAGCACAGATGAGTGGACCTATCTACCTCCTTTGCCCCCTCATCTTACGCCTCCCACCGGCGCTGGCCGTAAGAGTTTTTTTGCGGTAGCAATCACTGTTGGAGGGGATGACTCCAAACAGATTGTTGTTGGGGGTTGGGGCCAAATATTTTGCACCTATCAATTAAGCACCCAAACATGGTCATGTCCCCATTTTGATCCCGAACTTGTGAGCTACTTCACGCCCGACTCAGTTGCCTTTGGGAGTACGTTGTATTCCTTTTCCCGTTTTAAGAGTTGCTTTTTGGCTTATGATTTTGATAGCGAGACCATGTTTGGTGGTGCTTTACGCGGTCGAGGAGCCAAGAAATGTTTAGATACATGGAAATCTTCTCTCTGTGAAGGTTTATTGGTGCTTCCTGAGGATGATGGTGATGATGGTAGCGTGCACCTCCTTTTTGTCTGGTCTAAAGAAAAGCTTTGTTTTCTTCCTTCATCCTCTTGGGACCCACCTACCCCGGCTACCCGTACTTACCTCCACTGTACTAGAGTCCAAGTGTCCAAAGCCACCAGCTCTCGGAACGTTCAATCTAGTTACTTAGATGCATCGATTGTTTCGTCGTGGTCTCTTTCTATTGGGCATAGTTTCCATCTTCAAGATGCACTCTTCATGTAAGTAGCTTCATTTCCTCTTAATATTTGCTTTTAATTGATGTCTTCATGTCTTCCTAAACTGTTCTTTTCTGCATAAGGATTGCGCTATTTCATTAGTGCGAGTTGAAATGACCCGGTCAATTTTATTTTTAACTCACCAGATATCTGTATAATACAAAGTTTTTGATTGAATCTCTAATCTAAACCCATTAAGTTACTGTTCTGATAATTGCCAATGGGTGCATATTTTATAGGGATGCGATGGAGGGACTAGAAGAACTATCTCCATAGGACGAAGGACTATCTCCACAGTGCTTAGAGCTCATTTGCTCAGGCCAGTTGCTTGTCGGATGTCATCGAATGTAGTTATGTTTTGCCGAGCGATTTGATTTATCGATGTTTTGTTTTCTGGCAATATATTATAGGAGTAGTCAAGCAAGATAGTTTCTGTGAATTGCACTTGTGAAGTGTTTAATCTTATGCTATGTATTTGGGAATTGAGTTATTATGAAGTGTAATTATGTACTGGCTAGTATTATCCTCGGTTTATGAGACTTTTAATTAGTTAGCACAATTGGTTTTGACTGAAATTATTGTTTGGATAAGCACTGTAGTGTACTTTTTGTTATACAAAAAGGAAGAGCATCAAGGAGATGCTACCCAAGGCCTACACTTAATGTATTCAAGTGTCAATGTTGTTGGGTTTTGGTAGTCGAAAAATGTTCTGGAAAGCTTCATAACAGAGGATGTGATCAGTTTGCACGAGTCATAAGATGTGCATATCCTGATATCCCTTTTTGACAAACATAATAGACTAATCCCTTGTTTTTTCTTTTCTGTTTTGGGTGAACTTAATAGCTGCGTTATGCCAACATGGACAGCCTTCTGTACTTAAAGGTCCAGTAGTTGAAGAGGAGATATCCACATACTGCATTTATCTCGTTTTAGCTGATTGTCTTATTGTGTAATTTTAAACAAACAGGTGATGTGCATCGTTCTTGGTATTGTGGAACTTTTCCTGGGATGGTCATGGCCGGGT
Organism: Rhododendron ferrugineum; assembly: GCA_025642025.1. Classification (NCBI taxonomy): domain Eukaryota; kingdom Viridiplantae; phylum Streptophyta; class Magnoliopsida; order Ericales; family Ericaceae; genus Rhododendron; species Rhododendron ferrugineum. The sequence continues at coordinate 3,704,578 of JAOTQK010000019.1, forward strand.
TTCTACCTTCTGGAGCAATCTATAATGAATTTCATACATATACTGGGATCACAGAAGTTAAAACAACACACATCTTATTCACAGTGCTTTTTATTCTTCCCATAGTTGTTACTATAATACAGTGGCATTGACATGCTTCCAACCCGTTGCTGAAGATCACGAATGGTGAGTGGTGGTATGTACTATCGTAGGGTACTTCTTGTTTCCGCGTCATTCTTTAATCTCTACAGACTGGTATCTTAACGAGGCTGCTCTGTAGGAGTTGATATCTTTTACAACATTGCTTCTTTTCAATTTGATTGTCTTTCAGAAATTTGAATTTCTACATTCTTATGTAGTTGCATTCAAATGGTAGTAGTCGAAGTAGATCCCAGTTTTTTAGGTTACCAGAAAAAATGTAGGTACATTATCTTAAATTTTGAGTTTATTTAACCCGCAATATGTTTTTAGTGTAGTTTCACATGGGTGCAGCATTTGGATTACGAGTTCTTAAAGAACATTATCTGATTTAACCAGATGACAATACCATATCAATGGCCTCCCATCGTAATTGCTGTTATGATAGCTTCCAAACTGTATCTAATGAAGATAAGAAAGGGTATGAAAGGTTCCTTCACACAATTTCCAGTCAAATGTTAGAAAGTTACTTTCAACTGGTATGCTGTCGGGCAGCCATGAAGTATATTGCCTGGTCTCTGGAGGTACATTTTACTGTACATGATCTTTCCGATAAGCTTATAATGTGTTGAGTCTTGGTTCTTTCGTGCATGGTAAAAGGAGCTTCACAGTATCATTAAGACCCTGTTTGGTTTGGGTTTTGAGGGAGGTTTTTAAGAGTGGAGAGAGATAAAGAAAATTTATTGAGAACCGTGCGCAAGGGGTTTGAGTCCTCCAAATGAACAAGCCCTAAAGGTTCTTGTTATCTGGGTTGACAGTCATGTAATTTTTGCAAGGGCAGTTGAACATTGTGTTTGTTTTCCTCAAGGTTCCCTTAGATATCCTCTTCAGCTAATTGCCAGTAGTTTAACTCAGTGTATAAAAGGACGTTAATACTATTCCAATAATCCAATCTGGCTACTTTGGGCCTAGCTCGATAATCGAAACCATTTATTGTTGAGCACGTCGAATTATGTTTGATTGAATACAGATCAATACTTGATCTGAGCACATTTAACTTCAAGCAAGTGGATTTTATGTGTGTCAGTGTTCATGGACTTCCTGCTTATCAGGCTCCAAGTGATACTTTCTAAGGTTGGTGGTCTTGTAAGTCTTATATACATGCATTGTATAGGGAATTGGAAGAGTTAATTCTTTGTATGTACGTATTGCTTACTGTATGACCATATTCTGATCCCATATATTTTGATTTTGTCATTGTAGATGTTCACGTTACCCTGAATACGATTAGAAATGGCTGCATACTTATCTCTGGGAGTGTTCATCTCCATCATAAGCCATCCAACTCGAAGTCCTTCCTGTTGGCTTCTCCATGCATCCCTCGCTAACCTACTAGTGTTTCATTTCCTTGTATTAGGACTTCATGGGGACCCTTTCAAGAGCTGGAACTGATTTCTTCCTAAGGTATTAAATATGGTCATAAAGTTGATGCATATGCATATGATTTGCTTGCGCTGCATTTATTGATTTTAGCAACAAAATGAATATACTCTAGAGATTTATAATAATGATCAGTAGAGCTGATTTCTCATGCAACAAGCTTATGTCTTGTACCCAAATTATTGACCTGATATAAGTAATACTTGCCTTTATTGATTTTAGCAACAAAATGAATATACTCTAGAGATTTATAGTAATAATGATCAGTAGAGCTGATTTCTCATGCAACAAGCTAATGTCTTGTACCCAAATTATTGACCTGATATAAGTAATATATGCCTTTGCTCCATTAAATGCAGCTTCAACGACAAAAAGGCTAGATACCTCCACCATAATACTACTAAGCAGAAGCTCATTTTTTGATGATGGTGTTCAAGCTCTTAATTCGAACCTCAAGTTCTTGGAATGGCATCCAAGAGACTAGACCATAGGGACATGGTAGGGGGCTTGTTCCTCTTTACCGTGCATCAAGCTCAAACCAAATTCAAAACAACTGCCTTAATCCTATCTGTTTAGTATTTTGGATAAAAAATAAACAATCAACCTTGAAATAATTCCTGTACCAGCTAACATACTATTCCATCTATATTGTATTTACTCATATGGCTTCGTCGTGGGACTTTGTTGATTAAAGTAATCAAGATCAAGATCATCTTTTAATCTTTTGTCAGTGAAAGATGAACTGGCACTCCTTGAATTTTCCTCTATGATATGCTAAACAGTTGAAAATTTTGGTAATTGTGATATGGCTCGGCCTCTGGTAGTATTGGTTTCTTTTAGACCAATTATCTGTTTTCCTGAACGAGCTTATGCGCATCTTTCTTCAATCCTATGGCAGGGGGTCCTCTGCATCTGGTTGCTGAATTGTCACCACTTTTGTGTTGTGATCAAGGTGTCCCGTTACATACAATGCGACGCACCAATTATTTCACTGACCCAACCACTTGTTGGCGTTTAACATGCAACAGGGCTCGAAATGCTCAAGTCCACATTATAGGGACTAGTCCACATGGTTCAGGGACATCCAGACAAAATTGGAACAATACAGAGAATATTAGCATGGCCCATGCGCAAGGATGGCACGCACCAATAGAGAAATGGTCATTTTTATAGGAAGTGTTATGATGGTATTTTGTTTGCTAAAGTTACAAATATTTTGTTGTGGTTGAGATTTGGTAATTTGAATTCAGTTTGATCATTAGGGTTTGAGCTATGTATAATTCGCTATGGTGGTGGGTTCTTTTTATTCCATATGAATGGTTTAAAGTATTGGAAAAACAATGGATCTTTATGTTATCGAACCTTCCATTTTACGATTCTTATTTATCTAACCGAAAAAAAGAAGGATCAAGTGTGAAATGACTTTGAAAAATATAGAATTGTCGTGACTGTTTCAAATTAATTTCTTTCTATCTATTGAACTTGTGAACATGACTCGGCGGGCGTTTTTCCTAAACTAAATGGATTTTGCATATTTTTTTGGATTTCTATATCGGTCATTCTCCTCACATACATTAAATAAAATATCATATAACGAAAATAACTTGACTATTATCATTGAAAAATATAGCGGAATCATATTTGCCGATGGGGGTTAAAGATTGGCACAGAACTAGTTTTTCATGGGGCTTGGATCCGGGTCCTCTCCAATCAAGACTCAAGAGGTTTTGATTTGAACGGTCATCCAATTGTTACCCAAAAACATTTCCTTTTCCTTCTCCTTGTTAAACCAAAGCAAAGTAAGCTCTATCTTTACGTTCTTATTTTTCTAAGTATTTATATTTTGTTTTACGAGATAGATTATTTTTTCACAATAAATAACATTTGTTCAAAAGATAAATAACATTTGTTCAAAAGATAAGTTTACATTTTAGTTAGAGGGATGACACCCTAAATAATCACCCCACTCTCCTTTTTCTCGTTTGTAACATCACCGTCACAGACAACTATGTTTAGAGCCGTCGGATGTATGCGGATCTACGCGCATCAAACATTTCTAAACGTAAATGTGCCCGGAGTTAGTGTTTTAAAATTGTGTTCCTAGCTTTGCTTCGGATTCTAAGTCCAATGTTAACCTGAGCAAAAACGTTCCCGCGAAACTTGCTTCTCCAGTGACTATGGAATGGCAAGGCATCTATTGTTCAGGCAAGTTGTGGGTGACCTCTCTCTCCTCAACTCCTCCCCCTTCTCGAAGCTACTGGACTCGTGTCTCCACTCCAAATCGGCGCCGGACACTCGCCGTGTCCACGCGCGCATCATCAAGACCCAATTCTCCTCGGAAATCTTCATCCAGAACAGGTTGATCGATGCATACGGGAAATGTGGTTGTTTGGAAGATGCGAGCAAGGTGTTCAACAAAATGCCCGAGAGAAATACCTTCACTTGGAACTCGTTCATAACCGCGTTATTGAAGTTGGGTTTTCTCGATGAAGCAGCAAGGCTATTTGGGTCGATTCCTGAACCTGACCAGTGCTCGTGGAACTCGATGGTGTCGGGTTTTGCTCAGCATGATCGCTTTGATGAATCGATTGAGTACTTTGTTCAGATGCATAAAGAGAACTTTGTGCTTAATGAATACACGTTCGGGAGTGCGCTCAGTGCTTGTGCAGGGTTAGAAGATCAAAAAATGGGCACCCAAATTCACGCCTCGGTAATGAAATCTCGGTACTCATTGGATGTTTATATGGGGTCTGCTCTCATCGATATGTATGCCAAATGCGGGAGTGTGGCCAGCGCTCGAAATGTGTTTGATGGAATGAATGAGCGGAACACAGTGTCTTGGAATAGCTTGATTACGTGTTACGAGCAAAATGGTCCAACTTTTGAAGCTCTTGATGTTTTCGTGAGGATGATGGATTACGGACTTGAACCAGATGAAGTTACCCTCGCAAGCGTGGTTAGTGCGTGCGCAAGCTTGTCGGCCATCAAAGAAGGTCTGCAAATCCATGCTCGAGTTGTGAAGTTTGATAAATTCAGGGACGATCTTGTTCTAAGCAATACATTGGTTGATATGTATGCAAAAGGCGGTAGAGTTGAGGAGGCCAGACGGGTTTTTGACAGGATGCGAAATAGAAACTTGGTGTCTGAAATCTCCATGGTAAGTGGTTATGCTAAAGCCGCAAGAGTGACAGAGAGAAATATAGTATCTTGGAATGCACTTATTGCGGGCTATACACAGAATGGGGACAATGAGGAGGCAATAGGACTCTTCTGCCTTTTAAAGCGGGAATCTCTTCGGCCAACACATTATACCTTTGGGAATCTGCTCAATGCCAGTGCAAATTTGGCTGATTTGAAGCTCGGGAAGCAAGCTCATGCCCATGTCTTGAAGCATGGATTTAGGTTCAATTCTGGCCCCGAGCATGATATTTTTCTAGGGAACACTCTCATTAATATGTACATGAAATGTGGTTCGGCTGAAGATGGGGGTTTGGTGTTTAAGAATATGGTCGAAAGAGATTGGGTCTCATGGAATGCTATGATAGTCGGGTATGCCCAAAATGGGCATGGGACGGAAGCTCTGGCAATGTTCAAGGAAATGTTGGTGGCTGGACAGAAACCAGACCATGTTACTATGATTGGTGTTCTTTGTGCTTGCGGCCACGCAGGGCTGGTTGAGGAGGGACGCCATTACTTCCACTCAATGAGCAAAGACCATGGTTTGGAACCCCAGAAGGACCATTACACGTGTATGGTTGATTTACTTGGCCGAGCTGGTTCCTTAGATGAAGCCAAGAATTTGATAGAATCGATGCCAATGCGTCCCGACAACATTGTTTGGGGTTCTTTGCTGGCTTCTTGTAAAGTTCACGGCAACATTCAGTTGGGGAAAGTCGTTGCTGAGAAGCTCCTAGAAATTGATCCTACGAACTCTGGTCCTTATGTTCTTCTCTCAAATATGTATGCTCAGCTTAGGAGATGGAGGGATGTTATGAGAGTTCGGAAGCTTATGAGGCAGCGAGGAGTTATCAAGCAGCCTGGTTGCAGTTGGATTGAAATACAGAGCCAAGTGCATGTTTTCATGGTCAAAGATAAAAGACATCCTCAAAAGAAGGAAATCTATCTGCATTTGAAAACACTTATTGAACAGATGAAGCTAGCTGGATATGTCCCTGATAGTGGTGATTTGGAGGCTGATGAGGAGCAGAACTTGGATTTGTCATCTTCTGACCATATAGAAGCATCTGAAGTCGCTGTTGTGGCATAATTATTCGACATTACTTGTCAATTGCTCTCTTCTTGATTCTTTTCTTAGTGTATTTAACCTGGTTACATTTTTTAGTTTGAAACCAAAAATGTTATGTAGACTTTTTTTTATTGTTGTTGTGGTATGGATTGTAGAAAAAAGATCTACAATACATACCATATATGATCAATTGCTCTCTTCTTGCTGTTGTGGTATGTATTGTAGAAAAAAATTCCTACAATACAAACCATAAATACATGAATTGTAGATTTTTTTCTGATCAAGAACATGTAATGTAGACATTTTTTTTGAAGAAGAGATTTTATCTCAAAGTACTGTTCCTTTAAGAGTCTCTCTCTCTCACACACCACCCCACACACACACACACACTATTACACTTTCATGTTATTTTTTCCTGGTTGACGAATTCAAAATCCAGTAACTATTACACTTTCATGTTATTTTTTCCTGGTTGACGAATTCAAAATCCAGTAATTGGGAAGTCAATTTTCTTGAAAATGCGTCTTGCTTATCATGTCATGTCCAGAAGAAAAAAAAAAAAACAGGAGTAGTTATTTGCTGATATCTATTGCTTAAATTTTTATTAACAGAAGGATTTGTCAGTTAAATGGGTAAAAAACATGCAACTAAGAATTCTAGTACTGGCATTGAAAGGTAATCGAGCTGAATGGTGAGGAATGGTAAAGCATTTTCTCCATTCTTGAATTGGAACCTTTCTGAGACCTATATATCTTCACTCAACTTTGTCACCATCAGTATGTATTACTAAGTTCTTATAAAACTTAGGTAAAACAAGATTACTGCCCTAGAGAGAGTCTAACATAATTCAAGGCAAACAAAACGAATGGTGGGAAGAGTAGACTTATTGCATTCAACATTTCACCATTAATCTAATTTTCATTCACGATAGATAAAACGAATGTTGTGAAAATACAGACTAGTTATGCTCACTAACAATCAATTACCTACACGATCACATAATGATGAACCTATAGGCATATGTTGGGCAAGTCAACCAATTCCCAACAGAACCAGAGCCATGGTGGCTTCTAAGCTAATATGTGCAGCCACGGTATTGAGGGAGGAAACAACTGCCTGAAGTGAGAAGTACCTGAAAAGGATTCGAAAGTCTACACTCTGGATGTCCTAAGCTTTCGTTCAAACAGGCGTTGAAGGAGATAGACTTGGAGGACACTGGCACCGATTAGTGCTGCTGATTCAAACATTGCTTTGTAGATTGCTTTTCGACTCATCCCTTCGTCCACTGCAAATTCCAGAAGGAAAATAACAAATTCCAAGATCAATCAATGGAACTTCTGCAGTAGGAGTTGAATGACAGAAAAACAACAAAACAGAAAAGCATAGGCTCCCACAAAGATGGACCCACAGAAGAAAGAAAAGAATCTACCGCTACTGTCTTAGCTATCTACCTCGGGCAAAAGTTTGGGTGATTTGACTGCCATATTCATTGATAGATTGTTGCAACTTGCACGCTATGTAGTTTTTTTTGCTCAGCTTGCACACTATGTAGTTGATAGTAAGTTGAAATGTATCAGTTAAGTAAGCCCCCCAAAAAATGCACGTAAGTTGAGCTACCCTAGCTCCAAAAGGAGAAGTGTCATTTAACAGGGAAACTTTAAAGATGCCCAGAAACAAGAGCTTGGCAAGAATTAAAGGGAGATGGGCCCATGACCAAGGACACCCAACTACACTAGGAGGTAATTGCGTGTTATAAAAAACCAAAAAAGCTTAACATCGCATGAAATATATAAACTGTTGCGAAAAAGCGATCAAATGCCTCTTACGATTCAAAACAGGAACAATATGTTCACCTTGGTTCGTAATTAATATGAGCGAAAAGTAGATTTAGTTTGTAGTTTTTACCGATTGCCTGCCGATCAGTTTGAGCTTCTAACCAATGCTGCTCAAACTGGATGTTGTAAAGAGCCTCCTCTAACTTCAAGATCTGTTCCAACACAGGCTTGAAATGCTCTGTAGACATACACCAAATTCTAAGTTCATACTTTAAATTTACTGGTAAATACAAAGCAGAGGAAAGCAAGCACACACATAAAACACTAAAATGGTATTGGCTTACCATCCTTTGCGTGCTGATCGAAGTATGTAAAATGGCCAACATGTATGTCAAAGTCTATGGTTTCATGATAAGGGGATTTGTTATTGAAACAGAAGCGGTGGATGCCACTATTTCGAACCGCAAACTCGTACTTTTCGCTAAGCTTGTCATGGAAGTCGTGAATGTACTCGCCGGAAGGACCGTTTATCTGATAATCAATGAAATTGTGGAGTAAATAGTACGTTTTAGGGAAATGCACGCCGATAATAGAAAATCAAAGAAAATACCTAAACCTGATAATGTTAATGTGAATATCAATGGTGGATGATTAGGACAGTAGAAAGGATATAGTTTCCAAATACAATAAAGTTGTCTCCGAGCAAACTTTTATTGAATTCATTCATCAAATTTGAAAACTAGAACCACCAGCTATAAGCCTACAGTATAGTGACTTGACATAACCTTGACAACCATAGGTCCATAGCACAGCAGGATAAGCATGCTCGAGTGTACTCTTCATATTCAACATAATTTCTTCTTAATTCCTTCCCCTTTTCTCTCAATTCTTAAGACTGCTGACAACCATGCTGAGCTATTTTGCTGAGGAAAATGCTATGTCCCTATGTTTAAACAAAACCAATGGCCAACGAAAAGAAGTAACAGGACCAAAGCAGTGAAATTTTGTTCATTGAACACAGCAGGAAAGAGCTCATAATGATTGAGCACTGCCCTAGGGGTTGTTAGCCAAAATATGGTGGATGTACGATAGAATTTCCATTTCTACATATCAATTACTTCGTTTTTACAATTTCATATCATTTCATAAAATTCTTCACCATATACTTTCGAAACTAGGACCAAGTATAGAGGAAGATGGTTATCTTCACTTCCTTTCCTCTTCCTTTCCCTTGCCAATTCCAAAATCACCACACCACCTAAAAAATTATGTTTGAAATGAAGTTCTTCAAGGGAGCAATCTCAAAACCATGTCCTGTATTTTCACACCATTTGGCATTTATGCCTCAAATGTAATTCTTCTAGGAACAAACTCAAACCCTATGCTAAGTGAAACCTGGATCATTCTGGTACGTGGAACAATTACACTCTGTAGACTTATCTTTATATTCCCAAAGAAACATTTAAACAATGTAATTCTTCACGGAACAAACTGAAACCCGCTACATTGAACCTGGATCATTCCAGTACATGGAACGATTACACCCTTTAAATGACGTAGCGGAATTCATAAGAGACTAGTTAGCATACTAGTCCAAACGAGATAAACAACTCGTAACAACGAGCAAACCTTGTGCACAAGGAAGAAAGAGAGAAACTCTGCAATATGATTGATAAAACTGAGGCAAAACGTTAGGTTACAACCCTTTTATAGGGTGGAACTCAAAAACCCTATGAAACCCTAATAGAAATAAGCTGAAAAAAAAAAGTCCCAAAAATTGGGGCTTTTCCTAAAATTGAAAACGGGAAAGAATTCCCAAAAAAAAAAACCAACATAAAAGGAATTACGGTCTAAGAGTTATTAACGAATTAAAACTTTCCTAAAATGGCAAAAAAACGTAAATTGAAGGCCTAAAAAAGGAATTAGACCGAAAAACACCATCAATCACGACTTAGGGTGGTGAGTATTCACCGCAGCGCGAAAATAAGTCAGCCCACCAAGTTTGGGCCTATTCCGAGCTCGTCCGAATTTTGCCAAATCGGGTAATCCGAAATTAAACACCGTTTGGGCATCCGAGGCTTGGCACGGTCCAGCTGGTCTACATCATTAAACTTGTCATGTAAACAAGGAGGCAAATACAGTTTGGGATCACTTTGGGCTTCTAATTTTAGCATTGGAAGGGCATTTGTTGTCCTGTGTCCACACATCTGTTGTTATCATAAAAAGAACACCCCTCTGGCATCTGGATGTGAACGGTAACTTTGAAGGCAACTTAATATTTTTTTGTCCAATTCTGCCCATATTGTGTAATATTGAACGTCTTTAAAAGAAGTTAGCGCAAAATCTTAATTGAATCAGTCGGTTATATGTTCTGCCCCGTCACTTGCACACGCATCGCGTGTGATGCATGTGCTCGTTTGGTTAACATAGTAACACAGCAGTAGTTTGGCTCCACTAGGGTTTGAGGGGGTTCGCTTGAATCCTCTCGAATCAAATTGTACTAAATATTTTTATTTTTTGCACAGAATTTTAATTTTTTTTGTAATATTGTGTTCTCCGAATCATGAATGTGAAGTCAAAGTAAATGGAAATTCACTTGGATTCGTAAGTAGATATAGCTCAACAATACAAAATAAATAACGCTCTATAAATTTTCGTCCAAAAATTTATCTTTAGTTTATACTGTTTGGTCTTAAAAATTTTGGATACATTTTTGTCACCGCTAAACTAAAATCCTAGAGCCGCCCTGGTAGTAGTAGCATAGCAGCATACAATTGACGACCAGAAACAACCAAGATCAAAATCATCATAACATAAAAGCAAAGGTAAGTGAAAGAATTCATACCACCAGATCAACGCCCTCGTCGCCGTAATGCCACGGCGTGTCGGTCTTGATCACGACGAAAGAAACGTGAACGGTGTCGCCTTCGTATTGAGCATTGTGAGAGAAGCACTCTTCTCTGTCAATCACAAACCTAATCCCAATTGTTCTTTCCATTATCGATAAAAACGACAATGTGGCAACAATTACACATCTCAGTGACCTAATTCGCATCTGCGCATAGATCAACGCGTACATACGCAACAAATCAGAACGTATATATGCACACAGATGAGTACGTGAGTGTGTGTGTGTGTGTGAGAGAGAGAGAGAGAGAGTACCTTGGGAGATGTGAGAAGTCCGAGGATTGAAAGATCAAAGAGGAAAGTCGTTACTCGATAGTTGGTTTTAGCTTATGTAATTACAGTCATCACCCTGGGTTTGTATGAAATACAGAAGTTACCTATGTACTCTTCCAAATTACACTAATCTCCCCTATCAGTTTTTCGTGCATCTCCAGCAATTCTTAGGCATTTTGCCTTGGGAAAATGTTATTTTCCAGTATAGCTAGCTACTAAATACATGAAAGCCCCAACGGCCTAGGGCATTCAGGAATATTAGTGAATCAGACTGCAAATGGAACTCCGAACACATCACCATCGTATCTGACGCAACGACAAAATCCGACTGTGAATTCGACAGCGACAACAAAATCCGCAAGTCTTATTCCAGTGAAGTTTGTAGGTTTGATTACATCTTACTTAATATGGAAAAATAAAACAGAGAGGAAAGCATGGAAAAGACAGCTCCAATGGGACTCCAAATAAAAATATTGCATCTTATCCCTTGGCCAATCCGTTGGTGGTGGTCAGGAATTTTCAAGTTATAAAATTGATCCAAGCATTGACATTAGAAATTAGAATCATGGTTTTGAATCAACTAAAACTGATTACATACAAGCGCTTAATAAGTTTATCAAGGCGCCGCGTGACATTAGCAATGGTTGATAAAAAGGGCTAAAATATATCCCCAAGCTAAAAAAAAAAAAAAAAAAAAAAAAAGGCGCCTCAACTCTAAAGTAGTAATCAATAGTTGTACAAGAACAACAAACAAATTCTTCAAATTCTTCTGAAATCCTTCACAAGTTCTAGATCCAAACATAGCAACAATTCTGGGACCTTTTCAAATGATATTCGCCACACATGCATCCATGCCAATTGCCAACTGACTTTTTCTAGTAAAATTTCAATATATTCAGTGCTGAAAAGAAGTTTCCATGATACAGCAATTTCTTTTGAGTGGACTCTACAATAGGGAATGTAATAAACTGTGTAACAGGAGAACTGCAACAATACTACAACACAAAACTGCTCAGATTTAGGTAACTTGGCCGCTGGCTACAGAGGGGAACAAAAGAGAGCAGAGGGGAACAAAAGAGAGTTCCTAAAATGAAATTACAAGGAGATGTCTTTGCCAAAAAGCTCAGTTATCCCCTGCGCAGGGTCATCCTTTTTCACAATAGACTCTCCAACCAATACCTGCAAGGACACAACAGCATAGTCCGGTTCTTATTAACGAGAAATTTGGAACCAAAGCATAAATTTTAGGCAGCAAATAAAGCAAATCACTTGCTCAACCCTTCTTATACCGAAAAACTCAGATTCTAGCCATGAGAGGAATTATTGACTCTTAAGTTGTTCAATGAAACCGACAACGGATTTGAGCAATTATCATCTCGCTTGAAGGAAATCCTAATCTTACTCTATCATGAATAACATCCTTCACCAAAATAAATAAATAAGCACAATGTGCATAATCCTAAGTGACTGCAGAAAATATCCATATTTCCATCTCAACAGAAGGTCCGTTCTTTGACACACACCCTCCTTTGTGCTTACCAAGAACGGAGGACATAATGGAGGGAGGGAAGTTGGGGGTCCATAGTTGCTTTGATCAAATCAGATGTCTGATGTCTAGGACATTTTTCATCTGGCATGGTCTAGGTTATTGGGGGTTACAGTGGGAATTCAAAAAAATTTGCTTTATACTTGGAATAGTTCATTTAATTGCTGTGTCAAAGAACTAATGGAGCTTACTGCTTTAACGCCAGATTCTTGTACATATGCAATATCAGCAGGAGTAACAAGTCCAGACTCCCCAACCACCTGAAAGAGTAAAAAAACAGAGGAACGAGGAGATCAGAGATTCCGAGTTCATTAGATCAAAAAAGGAATAAGAATCCCTCCTGTTACCATAAGAGAGACACTAACGTCCACTTAATAAAAGATGTGTTTCAGTTAATAATAAGAACTCAATATGAAGGATAGTGTCACTTACAACTATGTCTTTACGACGGATCAGTTGCCCACGCTCTCCTTCAAGAAGCTTCTTTGTAGTACTAATATCCAGCTCAAACGTTTCTGTGTAAAAGTAAAACTTTTTGGCAACACCACCAATAAATAATATAGAAGCATACTTGGGCAGCATGAAGCTTAAATACTTCTTTTTTGTTATTTCACGCCTAGATGGCTAGGTTGAATAATTCAATCCTCAAAGGAGAGTTTCATTTTGACGATCAAAAATAGAAAAAAGAAAGGCATGCCTAATTATTGATTAATGTTGCTGAACCAAACCGCTTTTAATCAGTCTGTATATTAGACAAAATACATCCAAGTTATCCAACTAGTACAGAATAACCAGAGTTCAAATATTTAATCACATCCTGGCATGATACATAAATGTATTGGTCTACAATCACTAATAAGGTCCACCATAATGAAAAGGAGTGGCAAAGAAAACATCAGAAATTGGAAAAATCAAAGCAGAAGCTCCAGCAATTTGGATTACCCAGTAATTTTCCAAATCTTAATGCTCATTTGATATACCCTTCAAATCCGTACTGCTGGTCCTTTATGGGGAATAAACTTTTCAAGGAGACATCATTATTACATTTCTAGTATGTTAACTTTCCAAATTTGCCTCTTAGCATTGCAGAATTTTCTTAAATCAGTTAACAGTAGGAAAGAAAAGGCAAAAGGATGTTGGAGAATTTTCTTGTTTTCTTGTTTTCTTGTTGACATTTCGGACATACATTTTGAGACATCCAAAATTGGACTATTGGATCAGCAACATGGGACAGAGGGAATGCAAAACTATTTGAAGTTGCATAGACTCTATGGGTTTTATAGAAGTAGTGGAAATACCAAGGTCACGGTTGTTGATGCCTATAAGTTGAACACCATCTATTCCTAGAACACGGTCCATTTCCCCCTCATTGTGTACCTGAATAAATACAAAAAGCAGAAGGAATTCAAGGAACGATAAAAACATTTACCATTCGCATCAGAAATTTATATTATTAACAAATTAGCGTAATTTCAAAAAAACTAGACTCCAGCAGAGAATAAACCACAGAAAAGTTTCATGCATACAGTATATAAACCCATTCATCGGTGCATAAGAACGGGCAATTTGTAACCTCGCAGCAGAACAGATACGAAATTTAACCACAAAAATAAAAAGAACTCTCTCTGTTTTACGTGGAAAACAAATAGAAATGGTTCCGACGTTCCGTTTTCCTGAACAGTTAAAAACCAAATTTTCATACAGACCTTAAATTTTGAATCAACTCTCTCATTTAAGTGAAGTAATATCAATTCAAGCATTCTCAGTCCAGTAAATACATCAGACAATAACAAACTAACAGTGAAGAAAGCACCAACCGAACCTCAATAAGTGCTGCCATTCCAAGCATCTTGCATATCTTAGTCATGTATTTGAGATCAGCATCCGGTAAAACAGCAGCAATTAACAAAATCGCATCTGCACCTTTACTTCGGGCATAGAAAATTTGCCATGCATCTATAACGAACTCTTTGCATAATAGAGGGCACTGCGTATCGAGTTTGTGTTAGAAGCACAAGAAAACATGCAATAAATATGCAGGCAGCCAAAATTGTTGTTTGAGCAATAAAACATTTAAAAAGGGCACACCTTCACTCCAGCATTCCGTATGGCCTCCAGGTTTTCGAAACTTCCCTAATTGGTAGTAACAGAGAAATGTACAGGTAATTAATAATGGAAAACAATATCCACCAACTGCCAACGCTCTACCACAGTAGTCGAAACTAGTAGCAACAAAGTCAGATAGAGAAAACCGTATATTAAACCTGGAAATATTTCTTGTCGGTCAAAACACTGATGCATGCTGCTCCACCTTTCTCATAGGCCTGGGCAATTTCCACCTGTACCAAGTGACATTCAACGTACAAAAAAACTCAGGCAACACAATATATCAAAAATAAAACAAACTATAGAGAAAGGCAAAACATCAAATTCTGATTCTAAACTGCTGGTTCACAAAATGTTGGAAGGCATTCTGGCCAAGGATCATGAATCAATAAATCCAGAAATTTGAATTCATTGTCAAACATTACTACCTATTAGTACGGTCCAAAAAATTTAGAAAGTGATGCACAGATTCATATGACCTCCGTTCCATATTATTGGTCCTTTTTCACTATACCGGACGTTTTAAAAATCATCCCTAGGTTTTATTATACACCATTTTAGATGAGCTTAAACTTTGTTTGCCAAAAGAAAAAGAATTGAGATCTTTCGATTGGTGGAAAAAAATTTCCACAAACTTACCTTATTCGTTCATCCAACCAAAGGGCAAGACAACCGAAAAAGGACTATTCAGAATATTGGATGGAGAGGTATTCATTTTTTTCCTCCTAAGCAAATGTTTCTTTCTACTATGCATAGTTTCATGCAAACTCACAGGATCAAAATTCTCTCTTAAAACTCCTCTACTTGGAGAAGCCTTCTTCACTTCCGCGATTAACCCAGGCAGTCCAGTCCGTAAATTTGATGTCCTCAGAGCTCTGACAAAATTTCGGACTGGAGGAGCATTCTCAACCCATTTCTTCATCTTAGCCAAAGGTGTTTTCTCTTTCATCTGTAATCCAAAAAAATAAAAAGAAAAGAGGAGGGCGGGGGGTTTGAATACATCGATAAGCACAAAAACTAGAGTCAGACAAAAGAAAGCTCTATTCAGGAACCAAGAGAGTACCTGTGTGACTTCCACGTCCTTGTTCCACACAATCTCTTCTAATATGTTGCGGGGAGTGTTACCTTCGCTCTGTATACGGAACTCGAAAGGGCCTACATAATGTAAGGGAGGTCCAGTCGATGGCCGCCTTCTGATCGTTATACCCGGGCTATCAGCTACTTCTTCTTCGTTACTCCCCACTTCCAGCTCCTTGTTTTCGACAGCATTTTCTTCTGACTCATTAACTGGGGAAAGTGTTACTGATCCATCTTTCGACTCAGACTATAAAAACATCCAAGACACATTTTAGTTCAGAATATTCTCTAAAATTATTTGACTGTCTCAATGTAATATATCACATAATTTAGGTCATCTTTACAACCTATGGCATTAGCATATTGTTGATCTCACTTGGTGAAGTAGTGGATTCTGATCTTGATTGAGCACGCCCCCACTCCACCTCATTACACTCCTTCACTCCTCAAAACTCCTTGATCTTTTTATTCTCTCCTAAACTCTTTGGACAATATGGCACCTTAGGTACTTATATTTCTTAGCTTTTTTGTTTCGTTCCACATCTTCTACCACTTTGTGGATCGTGATAAGTCGTAAAAATGTTTGACCAAAGGGCTGGAGATGATCATAGATATCCACTACGCACTCAAGCTCGTGTAAAAAAAAAAAAGAAGAAGAAACTTCTTAAAAAATCCAGCTATGGATACACTGCCTGAGTTTTGTTGACCTGAAATCTAATGTGCATTCAAGTTCATGTTCAAAAAAGGGGGTTCGAGATAACTGGACCTTAGTCACATAATCCTTAAGTAGAACCCTTTGCACGCTCTCAATTCTTGCTCTCGCGAATTTTAGTAGTTTGGAATGTTTATAAAAGACGCTCGCGCACGCGCATTACATGACCATCACAAAATTCAGGATTAAAGTTGTGAAAGCCCTATCTCAAATACAGAAATCTCTTCTAATATAGAAAGGGAGGGAGACCACCAGTTTGGTGTCTCTCTCCCATTTTTTGAAGCCCCCGTCACGGAATTGATTCCACAATTGCCCTTCTAAAAATTAAGTATTCATGACTATTTTTAACAAGCCATTAAATAATTGTAATTTGCGCAATAGTAATCAATTTCAAACCACCTATCATAACCACCACCCCACTATAATTGTCATGATTGTACACTGAAGAGAGAGAGAAATTGATAGAATGGATTAGTGATAGGGGGGAACCTGTTGGGCGCGGATACAGCCTCTGTAGCGGTCGGACATGGGAAGCGAGATTGAGCACCGAGATGTTGAGAATTTGGGGTTGGGGGGAAGACGGTGGTGGGATTGGACGGTCTGATACGAAACCCTAGGTGTTGCTGCTGCTGCTGCTGCTGCTGATTTCAACATCACACTCTCCATTGAACGAGGGAATGAATTCTGTGAGTATGTGGAGGAGGAAACAGCCTGGGTTACTACTATTATGTACTATCCGTTTTTATTTAGGAATTGATTTTGGCAATCTTCTATTCTCTAACGGCACTTTCTTCTCTTATAAAACAAATCACAGAGACACAAAGGGGAGTTTTGTTAGAGAAAAAGGAAGTGGCAAAATTAATCTTCTTTTTTTAATGTTTTTATCCCCTAAACAATATTTAGTTTGTCAATTTTGCCCTTAAACTATAAAATTCAATTATTTCATCATCAACTTCCTGATTGGAACCAATTTGGTTCTACTAATAGTTAACGAAATAGACAAAGTAGCATAGTTTAAGGACGAATGAGACAAATAGAGCATAGTTTACGGATGCAATATTAGACCAAATTAGAGAATCTATTACCGTTAGACCAAATGGGTTCCAATCAAAAAGTTGAGAGATGAAATAGGTAATTTTTATAATTTAAGGACGAAGTAGACAAACTGAGTTACGGAGTGTTGTTGGAATAAAAATATAAAAAAATAAAAATAAAAACTTCTTAGATATTCATACATATTCAAACTTTGTGTCTCCCGTTCAACATGTGTTTTTGACCTAAATTAATTTGTTTTAAAAAATTCGCTATTATTTAGTACTTCGGTGATTTTTAATTTAGTTTTATCTATGTCAAAAATCTTGAGCTCATGACTCACCTATATGAGAGTGATGGAGCATTAATATTTGAGCAAATATTTACTACTTCCAACTCACTATGTTTTGGTATGCTGTTGTCACAATGATGACAACAAGAAAGACAAATGCTTTACTTTGCAAATGTTTCCTCCTCTAGCGAATATTAATGTACTCCGTATTTAAGAAGTCTTGCCGTGAAAGCTATGGACTGTGATGATAAAAAAAGAAAGAACGAAAGAATATTATGAATCATCAGGAAAAATAAGAAGTCTTGCCGTGAACGCTATGGATTGTGATAGTAAAAAAAGAAAGAAAGAATATTATGAATCATCGGGATAAATATGAAGTGATGCATACTATTATAATATATAGTCCTTAGCAAAATTCTGAAAGTACCGACACCCATAAGTTTGTATTATCCCATGGAGGGCTAGTGGGGTCATAGGCTTAGAGGCATGCTTGCATAATGAAAAGGTCGGTAAAATATGTGAAATGACCTGAAATATTAAGTAAATATTACTATTTACCTTATAATGTTCAAATTATTGTGAACACATTTTGTAGTATTAAGGTCGTTCATTTTGTACATATTATAGAGGTATACTTTTCTAAAAACATAATTATGAACATGTGAATTCTATTTTTATAAATGATTTTCTTTAGAGTAAAAGAAATATGTTTTTAGTTTTTAAAAAAAAAATCCAAATATTTTTTTTTGGTAAATCAGAAATTTAAAAAAAAAAAACAAATATAGAACCAAGGAACTTCTACAGCCCTTTTCCACAGTCGTTCGAGGTGCTCAAATTGTGCAAGAGTTCCTTTGATTTTTAATTGTACAATTTCATACTATTATAGAACCAAGGAACTTCTACTCATAAGTCATAAGGTTCCTTTCCTTTCCAATATATCACCTCTAACATCATGAGAATCACTATATAGTCTATAATCAAAATGTTTGTTTTCCGGTATAGTTGCACTAATTGGAGTTACAGTTAACCGAAGATGAATCATTCAGCTTGCTTACACAATCTGAATAGGCATTGTCTAATGGCATCCTGAATTTGCCATCTGGTGAACCTCAACTCATAGTTTGTTTGGAGAGAGAGAGAGAGAGAGAGAGAGATTATTTCAGACCAAATCCACTGCGAAACCATGGAAATTCAACATCCTGTCAGAAGCTACAAATGAATGGCCCCAGTGGTCCCTGGTACAAGTGCTATTTCTGAGACCTGTCGTCAGCTATTCTTTCCAAGTGAGACAGACACCAAAAATCTTACAAACAGCAACCCAAATTTAGGTTTAACCTTCCAATGAGGAATACTTTGATGAGAAAACTTCCATGTGTTGAATAACGAGACAATGCCGGGAATCAGAACTTGAGACAGTTTGTACCGCAGATGAAAACTAATGAATGATTAATCAAACGTTTCACACATATAACTGTTGCAGCTCATCTTTGAACTTGGCCTTCAATTGTTCCCTCTTTATTTTGAGAGCAGCAGTAACCAATCCTGACTCGGGTGTCCACGGATCCAACATCAACTTAATCTTTGCAGGGATTTCAAACTTGTCCAGTTTTGCAGCTTTGGCTGCCTACACATGGTAAATCCCATGAACATTAGGTGCTTTTGACACAAAAGAAACAGGCATTGCATTCAAAAAAAGCAACCATGCATAAGTCTGTGTGTCGATCTTGGATATATGAAGAGTTTTTTGGGAGGAGGAAGAAGAAAGGTGGCAAAATTGAGAACATGTTTAAACACCTTAATAAATACAGGGTCCAAACACAACATAATGACATGGTTGGGAGTACGTTCATACAGATTGAGTGAAATTTTAGATACGGGACGGTCTCAAGATATAATGCTCATAGGTTAGGTGTGCACTATGTAAGTTGCACACTGGGCATAGTGCTCAAGTCCATACGTGCAACAACCGAATAATTTGTGGCAAGACTAATCAGCCAGCGCATCTTCTGGACAACTTCTGCTTATCTAAAACGACAAAAAACATCAAAGTAGTTGATTGACATTGACAATTTCCGATTATGTTTAGGTGTGCACTATGTAAGTCATATACTGGGCATAGTGCTAAAGTCCATATGTGAAACAACCAAATAATTTGTGGAAAGACTAATCAGCCAGCACATCTTCTGGACAACTTCTTCTGATCTAAGACGACAAAAAACATCAAAGTAGTTGATTGACGTTGACAATTTCCGATTATGTTTAGAATTCCAAACTTCCTTGTGCTCCAACACAAGATAGTTAAATGGACAAACCTTCAGAAGGGATTGCTGGACCTCCTTGACAGCTTCTACTTTGTCACACAACTCAGGAAAATCCCTGTATGTCATCCCAGCCTCTTTGGCCCACTTCTCAAGGATGTGACGTGAGGGAACAACAAGAGCCACACAATAGTTGTGGAAAGGATCTGCATATACCATGACATTGTCGACGTAGTTGCTTGTCATCAGTGCTGCCTCTACCTAAAATGAAGCATCAAGAAACAATTTGAGTACAACAAACACGAGTACTTATTCTATAGTCCTGGACCACCACATCACTTTTGACACCATTTCTCTTGCTTCACCTTTCTGAGAAGCCTTTCTGATTCCCGATATTTTTATTGAGTTGTCTACCCATAAGTGCCCGGAACCAAAGACAACGTTACATGGTGGTCCTAGTCGACTCCTAGACCACTGAATGTCCAGAACACCAAGGGCAATGCACTAGCATCAGGACTTAAATGGAATAACAACTTCCTTACACCCTTGTACAGGAATAGCGGAGAGGGCTTGAAAGAGAGAATGCAAGAATATATAATAAGATTTGTATGCTCACCTTGCCGAGGGAGATATACTCTCCATGTTGAAGTTTAACAATATCCTTCTTTCTGTCAATAATTTCGACACATCCATCAGCGTGAAACTGTCCTATGTCACCAGTATAACACCAGTGAATGCCCCTCTCGTCGACCTGTATTAGAGAGTAATCCATAGAAGGCCTATAATAAAAAGTTGCCTCATCCAGTTGCAACACGCAATGCATTCAAGAACTTACCTTGTACACCTCTTTTGTTTTTGCATCATTGTTAAAGTAACCGGCAGTCACACTAAATCCACCAACTACAACCTCTCCTCGAGGCATAGGCTTGTCCGATGTTGTGTACCCACCTTCTTCCCATGAAACAAGCTGCAATATCAAATTGAAGATGTAAATTAAAATGTTTCTGGGCACTGTAGTGCTTGGAGTAGTTTAAAGGGGCAATGACAAAAGGCTCAAGAAGGATAGAAGTGCGAGTTCAAAGGTTCTTATTCTCCAGAACTAAAGAAAAATGGTCAGGTTTCATCTTTTCTCTACTTAATTTTACTATACCCCTACAGTTTGCTTATCATAGTCAAACTGATGCTTTTTTTCTTTCTGAACGAGAAACATACTTTTTAACCGATACTGAAACATACTTTTCAACTCAACTTAATGCACCTGACGAAATAACAATAAAGGAGTTTTCATATCACGAATCATTTTTGTCCCATTAGGATGCTGGGGATCTTGATTTAGTAGTAGTGATGGCGTGATGCTCATACACTACCAACTAATGACACAAGTTTGCTACAGACATGAGAGAAAACATTAAGCTAATTCTAATACCGGGCACAAATGTTAGCACACATTATATCTTGCCTTTCTTACTTCCTCTTTTTCATTGGAAAGTAACTGACTTCACTTTCCGAAAGTATCCGTTGGATAGAAGTCAATTGGGAACAAACTAGGAAGTTATTCAGAGAAAAGAAATAGTATGCTTTGGCAGAGAGAATAAGTTAAGCATGAAATGGTGCTATCTTAGTGAAGTTGAAATGAATAGGAAAACCCAACCCACAATCACAAGGGACATTTGTTAAAATCTAGCCAAACTGTAAAGCATTGAGTTGCTTCATTGCTACAAGGATTCGACCTGTTTGACGGAAAGTAGGGATAATTATGAATTTTGCAATAAACTGAAAATTTTGCACATAGCACACACACCTCCCCCTGAAATACTGATCCTATTCCATCATATTCACTGCTCGTATGTTACGGTGTTTTCGAAATAGAGGTAGCCAAGGAACACTCTCTCCTACTCTCCTAACCTAAGTTTGCAATGAACAATCAATGGACCTTCAGCAATAACTACCTACAGTCGAGTGCATAAATATTTAGTTTTCTGTAGTTGCCAACTTTTGAAGTCACCGTTCATCGACGGCTCTAACCTCAAATCCACTTCAAGTCGTGTGTGCCCAATATCTCCCAAACCCATTACGAAGAAAGACATTGTTTATTCTTTATACCCCGGATTCGTTAATGCATAACTACCCACATTTGACTCTGAACTCAGTTAATAGTATAACATACATGAGACATTTTAGTTGGTCATTCACCTAGGAAGCATATTTAGTATTTCCGAGACAGCCCATGAATCGTGACAATCCAGCTTAGTTCATTCACTGAACTTGAACCAGCATATTACTATCATAGTATTCAAGAAATGCTCTCTGGCACCTTGTAAACCCATTACCCTTTATAGAAACAACATATGTTTCAAACAGAATAGTTTCCAGTGTCCCAGTTACCGTAAAATGGGATTAGACGTATCCCACACTTCTACATTACTTTAAAATGAAATGTATCCATTCCTGGCAAACAGAAGATAAGTTACCTTGATGTAACAACAACAAAGTGGTGGACCAACACGGCCAACAGAAGTGTCATCCCACTCAGTAAAAGCAGCTCCCGCACATGTTTCTGTAAGGCCATATCCTTGAGCAATAGGAGCCCTGAGTAACCAGAACATGTAACAAACCAACTTTAAATGCTACATAATGCAACACAACATAGAAATGTATGCACGGGCCTGTGTTTGTGTATCTGCAAACAAAAGGAAGAGGAACTGCAAAAGCAAACCTACTGTCAAGACACCAAAGTAACAAAAAGGTCTAACAATGAACTGAAAATGGATAGTTTCTTTTCTAGATCAATTTCTCTTCTTCCTCAAGTGTGGGTCTTAGACTCTTAGTCAATCGAGTCAACTAGAACCAGACTTTCTTGTTCAAACAAGAAAAGAAGTCATAGCTTTTACTTTTCCAACGTTATACTCCTTTTGTTCCTAAAAGAGAGTTCACTACGAAAAGACATGCAATTTTCGGATGAGAAAATAAGTATATCACACCATAGTTCAGTCCCCATATAACCTCCCTATTCAAAATTTTGTGTTCTTCCCCTCCTCTCTTCATGTGCATGCCATTTCTCCATGTCTTAACTCTTATGATGATGTAACCAGAGTTTTACTTCCAGAGTTTTGAAAGAAAGATTACACTCCCCATCTTCCATCCATTGTAATCAAGAGGATTCGTTCAAATCTCCGGGTAACATTTTATACATAACATCATCACAAGTACATCAGCATTGGCATTCGATTCAATATTTTCTCTTTAACAAAGTACGAGCAGTTGGAAACCAATATAGGAGCTACCAAAAAGATCTATCAATAAGCCTATGATGCAATATACACGGCTGATTTTGTGCAACTAGAATGTCAAAATAAAGTGCCATTGTATTTTTTTTTTTGGTTTTTTTTTTTTTTTTGGGGGGGGGGGGGGGGGGGGGTC
>JAOTQK010000019.1:3744875-3770602 GCA_025642025.1 Rhododendron ferrugineum
AGGGTCTCGGGCGGCTCCGAACAGGTGCTTCGGTCGGGTACGGGTTGGGTTCTGTTAAAAAAACGAGTTTCGGTTCGAACTTCGGGTCTGTGTTATTTTATCCGTGCCAGTCGGACCCGACCAGACCAGTACAAAACCGACCAACCCGAAGTAAAAAATCGGGCTCACGGACGGATCTATACCATCATTCGGTTCGATTGCGGGTCTGAAATTTCCCTACCCGACATGATCGGGTCGGGTTCGGGTAGCGGGCCATACCCGACCCGTGCACACCCCTAGTAGGAGCAATGTCAACGGTGACGCTTCGTTTGTTGGAAGTAGTATTCGTTCTATGTAAGTCTAGTAAACTTTGTTTAATGAATACAATTGTCCTACAAACAGAAACAAAAAATGGTAAAGAAAAGAGATGTCGTCATAGAAACGACACTAACCTTTCATTCTCATCGACGGACCTTGAGTGTCTTTCTATATGTCAACATAAACAAAAGCATAATAAATAAGACGGGAAGAAAAATAATTCATTACGCCATTAGCTAGGAACAAAGAAAAAATACCCGGAAATTATCCGGAATACACTTGTTGAGGTATTTATGATCGCGGTCATAAATACCTTGTTCCGGATAATTTTTGAAATTTTTTTTTTTGTACCTAGCATTGTCATATTTCATTTCATCAATACAGCACCAGTTTAATTTCTACGGGGATGAGCTTCTTTCCAGAATCTAATCGTTTATAGCAACTCTTTAACTAACATTTTCTTCCTATTTACGTGTTCAGAAGGCTAAAAGGTAGCAATTGTCCAGCTCGTGATAAAGAAATACGAGAGACACCTACGAGTGAAGATGGAGGTAATCAAATTGCAAGTGAACCGAGCAGCTCGCGAGCTCGGCTCGACTCGTTAACGCTCGGCTTGCTTACTCTTTTGCAACCCGCGAGCTCGATTCGGCTTGACTCACTAATGTTCAGTTCGGTTAGTAAATGAGCCGAGCTTGAGCCCTAACTAGTTATCACTCGGCTCGTTCAACAAAAGCCCGGCTCGATTAAAGAGACCCGTTTGATAAAATGACTATACTTGGCTCGTTAAGGCTCAAGCCAATCTTGAACTCCAATTTTTAGCTCGTTTACAAAATGAGCTGAGCTCGAACTCAACAAAACTCGACTCGGCTCGTTTATACAACAACGTAAGGGAGGGGCCACTGTCACATTGAAATTTACTAAAGCAGGTCTATTTTTTTTTTGGATAAAAAAAAAACCTCAAAGGTGATTTAGCTGGTGTTTTGGGGAGTCTACTGAGAGTTCACAAAAAATCTTGCGTGCAAATAAACACATGGTAAATAGTACTATTGTATACCTGTTACCAACGTGGAAAATCAGACACGTCAAAGATTCATAAAGGAAACAATAATGGTATGGACATGTCTACCAGTCCTCTCTGACCACTCATCTCTCACATATGTGTGAAATTCATTCCGCAATTTAATCTGTGCGACCCATCCCACTTATATGAAAGAGGGGTGATCGATAGTAGTGTACGTAGCATTGTTAAAAAAATTCTTGCCCAAAGGATTAGTTCTTGGTGGGGGTGATCCCCACACAACTAGGGGTGTTTCCAGCAAAAAAAAATATTAAAAATTTAATGCATTTTACCATATCGTTTTCATTGACAAAAAATTTTCACCATTTTACTATCTCATTTTCACTAACATAAAAAATTGTCAACAAAAACTATTTTTGCTACAATAATTCTATTCACAAACTCATTAACAACTTATTCATTATCGGAAACAACTTGACATTTCTCAACAACTTATTGACTACCGAAAATACTTAATAACTTCTCAATCACAAATAAAAATCTATAAACTTTTCACTACCGAAAACACCTCCTTAATTAAGGTTCAATTATTGTATTCAGGCCGCAATTTTTTTTAAATTTGTTGTGAATCCCCTTATTTCGGTGTGAATAGTCATGTCTTAACCGGATCAGAACGGAGATTACTTAATGTGTGTGCACGTAAGCTGGGTGTGAATAGCCCTGTCTTAACCGGATCAGAACGGAGATTACTTGATGTATGTGCAAGTAAGCTGGGTGTGAATAGCCCTGTCTTAACCGGATCAGAACGGAGATTACTTGATGTGTGTGCACGTAAGCTGGTTCAGATGAAAAAATAGGTAAGAAAATCAAGAAAACAAGTTTAAACTAAAAGCCCTGCTGGATCTCTCTCTCTCTCTCTCTCTCTCTCCTGTATTTCGCGTATAGCTGACACAGATCAATTCAAAACCCCTCCCAAGTCTCCCCGTTCCCCTTCTCTTTTCCCTCATCGCATTCCCCCCATTCCAATCTCTCTCCTCTTCATTACAGACCTCCTCCCTCTCCTTCTATGTATTTAGCATACACATAAAATTGTATCCCTCTCTACATTCATTCACCCCCGTGTTTTGTAAAGATGAGCAGTGGAACTAGGGTTTCAATCCCGAACAGCGTTCGGAAGACGATCCAGAACATCAAGGAGATCACGGGCAACCACAGCGAAGAGGAGATATACGCAATGCTCAAGGAATGCTCCATGGATCCCAACGAGACCGCCGACAAGCTTCTCCTCCAGGGTTCGTTTGTTTTGTCCCCTTCTATCCATTTCCCTTTTCTTCGCTTTTTTTGCCGCTTCGGCTATCTGGTTTTTTTTGTTTTGGTTTGGTTTGGTATTGATTTATCTTGGTTGCGGGTGTGATTCGTGTTCGGTGGATTCAGCTGGTTGTAGCCAAATTTTGGGGATTTTGCGATTTCATGGCGGTTTTATAATGTTTCTTGGGGGTGGACTGAATTGGGCTATTTTTATTTTTTATTCGGTTTTGGGGGCGTTTTCGTTAAACTAAATGGACTAAAGCACACGTTTTTACGGGTCATTCTCCTCACGTACATCAACTAAAATACCATTTAGCGGAAACAACTTGACTAAGTCCTTAGCATGTAGTCCAATAATATAGCAGAAACACACTCTTAAAGTTTGAGTTTAGAGCTGTGTAAAAGCCTCACTTGATGGCAAAGTTGTGAATTTGAAAGACCCAAAATGACATTCAAAAAATTTGAGGATTTTTTTTGCAAGGGATATAATGATGACAGTTGGAGTGTATGGTTCAGTTGAATGGGTTTTCACTGTTTATGTATTTTGCTTTACGATTAGGTTTTCTTTTCATTCAGTTACTACTAGAACATCTCCATACTCAAAGTTGGAGTAACATCCCTCTTGAATAGAGGGATTTGATAAGAAAAGAAAATAAAGGATTAGAGTTTCTTGCCGAATCAATCATTTGGATTGAGTGGTTTGGTGGGAAATGGAGAGAAAAGTACAAAACATGCATTTTTTGATTGACAAGTTCCCCTTTTTCACCAAATCATCTTTAAGGGCTCCCCTTTCTTATCTCACCTTTTCTCACAATCCATAGGGCTGTAAAAGATTTGTTTCATATGAAGAACTTAAATGTGCAAACTCAAATTTAAGCATAGAGCTGTGTAAAATCGTAACAGATGGCGTAGTTGTGTATTTGAAAGACCCAAAATGACCTTCAAAAAGTTTGAGTAAAATTTGCTGCCTTCCTCGATTTGATATGAAGAACTTTAATATGCAATCCCATGTTTAAGCATAGAGCTGTGTAAAAGCCTAACTTGACGGCGTAGTTGTGAATTTGAAAGACCCAAAATGACTTTTAAAAAGTTTTAGTAAAATTTGTTGTCTTCCTTGATTTGATATGGGTTTGAGTTAAGGATGGGGGGGAGTTTTTAAGGCCTCTTTTAAACAAAATTAGTTTATGGGCCGGAGATGCTGCATAAAGTGACATTTTAAATCATTTCACAACTTAGTTTCAGTCGATTTTTAAAAGCTTGTTTTTATGAGTATGCATGTGGGGTTATGCAGCACACACAGTTCGTGGAAGGTCACGTACCCCTGTCGGACACCGACATTCTCTTGACATGTGTCTGACACTCAAATCCGAGGTGTCCTGTTTTTTCTCAATGTTAACGTTTTGGACACTTCAAGGGCACTACAAAAAATGCTCCGGACACTCTTAGGACACTTGCAACACAAGTTTGGGTCATTTAACAAAATGATAGACTCTAATTATAACTTATGGAAGTCTTATAAGTTGTGTGAAGGATGATGGTTTATTGACTATAAAGACATAAATTGTGAAACTCTTTTTGTTGAAGTACTTTTGTAAATAATGTAATGATAAATATGATATAAGGTACATACGGTGTAACATATTTACAATTACAACCTTATTTTTTGTTTTTTATTCATACAACAGTATACATATACATATATATTTTAAAAAGTGTCCCCCAACATGTCGTTTCCTCCAGTTTTTAAAATTTACGTGTTAGAGTGGCGGTGTTATGTCTGTGTCAGTGTTACATAGATGTGGTGTTGGTTGAATGTAAGATGCTCGAAATTCAACACTGCTATTTTTTCTGTATTAGCCTATAGGAAATGGCGAAGTGTTAGTGCACATGAGCAGAAATCCTGCTTAAATTATTTTCCGGTGCAGATCTCTTTGAAATGTGGATCCATGAGGTGTTCAAAGTGATACTGAGAAGGGTGGTAAACAGGGTTGTTTTCTTGGACTTCATTAGTAGCCTGTCATATGTCAGTATGTATTATAACTATCTTAGATTTGCGTAGTGTACTTTGACTAGCCTATAAAGCATTTGAAGAATTTATATACAGTTGTACACCTCTAGAATGTCTACGCATGCAAACTGGCCTAAGTTCTTAGTATTTGGCTAATCAAAGAAGTCATTTAAGTAGTGACTTTTAGAGATTCAGGTTCAACTCATAGTCGACCCTTGGTATTTATGGTCTTTTTTCCGTGATCAGTTTTGAGATGGCATTAAATTCTAAAGAATCATTGTAACTGCTCTAATTGAAGTTCTATTTTTGAGCTCTGGTTAAGTGATTCAGCGGCTTATTCATGTGTTAACAGTTGATAAGCAGTTGATGACCTAGTTATTGGCGGATCACAAAGTACTATAAGTTGGGTGCACGGCCTATAAGATTTTCTGTACATTGGTTGAACTTGAAGGTGTGCTGTGCCACGAACTGCTTCTCCTTTATCGCTAAAGTGTGCGATGCCTACGGAGATTTTGTTGAATTGTATCTTATCAAATACAGGATTATGTGTTTTAGTCCATCATCCTCTTTTATATTTTACCTTCAACTCTCCAACTGAAGCAATTAAAAGAGTGTGTTATGGTTTTACAGATCCATTTCACGAAGTCAAAAGGAAACGTGACCGCAAAAAAGAGGTAAAACTATTTCGTGCAATGTAACTGAAAAAGGGTGCAGTTATATTGTTGATTTCTCTATAAAAATTGTCGATCAGTGTGTACTTTTTTATGTGTAATAGAGGAACCAGTGGCATGGTTGAAAATAGGGAAAAAGTTGGTTAGGGACGGAGCAATTTTCTCTCAAAATCGATTTGTAGAGATCTTTGTATGATCCATGAAGGAGTTCATCTTAGCATGTTTATCACTTCAGATACAAAAAAAACATTCAATAACTACGTGTAAGATGGTTATTTTTGGTGTACCTGGCAGATCTGACAAAGATTTCAGTTCTTTACATGCTGCGAATTCATGTCTGTACTTTATATATTTTGGTATCTTGGTGTTTGTATTCCTGCAGAATTTGAGCAACAAAGAGTCTGGAGAATCGAGGTGGAGACCTGGTACGCAGGGGAGAGGGAGCAGGGGTGGCCGGGGCAATTATTCTCGCCCCATAACGAATGGTAATGCACTTCTTTGATGATGCAGTAGGTTTGAAGGTATTGTTGTCATTTTAGTGTCTTTAGTATTAGTAGGGTTCTTTCTAAAAATAGGTATCTTGATGCAGTACGTTTGAGGGTATTGTTGTCATTTTAGTGTCTTTAGTATTAGTAGTTTTTTTCTTCTAAAAATAGGTGTCTTGAGTCCTCATTAGGTAGTTTTTGATGTATTGATTAAAGAATATTGGGAGCGTAGTCTCTTTGTATCCCTTTTAGGGATTTATCTCTCTTATGAATCTATCCCTTTGATTTGTTTTGCACCATTTGATGTGATTTCTTGTTGAGAATATGTTCCCGCTTGCCAGAATTTCCTTGTTATTAATATAGTCATGTTGCTTTCCTTGTCATTGCTTCTTGGAACTGATACTCTGTAAGGGCTAAGACCTCTGAAGTATGCCTTTTCACTTGACCCCTGTACTCTTAAAGCATGACAAAGCGTTTCCTGCATTATATGAGCGGTTGGGAGGCTGGATGTCTTTTAAAGTTCAACATGCCTTGTGGAGTACGTCTCTGGAAGGTAGTTGGGAAGGGTTGGCTTGAGGTTTGTGATGCAGTTTCTGGCTTCATCTTTGGTCTCGGGAGGCGAGATTGGACGTGGTTTTTC
Source organism: Rhododendron ferrugineum (assembly GCA_025642025.1). Lineage (NCBI taxonomy): Eukaryota > Viridiplantae > Streptophyta > Magnoliopsida > Ericales > Ericaceae > Rhododendron > Rhododendron ferrugineum. The sequence goes on from JAOTQK010000019.1 coordinate 3,751,303, forward strand.
CAGAGCTTGCAGATAGTTGTGGATAGAGGTTGGTTAGGGACTATATAAAAAGTTGATGTCCCTTCTTGGGAATGCTTTTAAGCTGCCTAGACTGGGGAAGGATGAGGATGGTGGCATGGTGCTTTGGTTAAGTTGGAAGTAGTAAGTTTGAAGGAATGTCCTATTCTGTAGCCTTACTGATCGGTAGAGCTGCCTGCATGCCTCATTTCGTTTTTGCATCAGGGGCCATTTGGTGATGCCATGACTTCCTGGAAGAGCTTTTGGCCTTCATCTCTTTTAGCTGAAGTGCTTTTAATGTTTTCACAAACATAAACTAAAGTACTTTTACAGCATAGACATGCTTTCTAGCCACAATACCTGATAGACCCAAAAGCACTTGCGATAATCATGTATCTCTAAGTTTTCCTATGCAGCTTGTTAGTTACTTGTCTCATTTATACGTCAGTTCTTTTTTTCTCTTTTGTACCTCTTTTCAGATGCGGGTGGTGGCAGAAACTTTGCTCCTGTAAAGGAAAACGGAATTAATCAAGTTTCTGAGAAAGTTGGTGGACTCTTGTCTTTGCCTGCCTCCCAGGAGACAAAAAATAAGGATATCACTCCTGCCAAAAGGTGCTACTCTCTGAAATAAATGTTTAAACAACATTCACGTGTCTTACCCTGTAGTCTTCAAAATTATCAAGTCAAATTGGTATTGCAATGAGCAATGTAGTTTCAGGATTGTTGGGGTATTTGACTGTTTTGCAGCTCTCCCACCATCCTGACCAATGGTCCCGCTCCGGGGTCTCCTGGGCGTGCTGGTGCTGTACATGCTTCTGATTTGGATGCTGAAAGTTTGGCCAACAAATCTGAAGAGGTTTCAGCAATTAACATTGGTAAGTTAGGGGGTCCACCAGCACTTATCCACTCGATCAAGACAAAGGAAAACCCCAGCATTGGATTTGGGAAAGAGCACTCACATGAACAACTAGCATCAAGCTCGAGCAATAGCTCAATTGCTGGGACCCAGGCAGCTTCACCTGGAGTCTATTTCTCGACTTCAGATCCTGTTCTGGTGCCATCTCATGATTCACGGCTCCCAGGTGCTGTGGGTGCAATAAAGCGTCAGGTTGGAAGCCAGCGGACTCCTGTTGAACAGAATTCACTGGTCCTTTCAGATGGCAAATCAGCTGATGGTCAGGACTTTGCACCTTTTTGGGATAGACACACACAATGTTATCATTTGATACACGAAACTTGATTTTTTTATTACTTGAAAGCAGTTTATGATCCTTTGGTTTTTCTACTGACTGAAATAACAGCTTCAGATGCTGGGAGCTCCTCCATGCAAGTAAATATGCCAACCAAATCCATGGGGGTTGTAAAGCATCAACTTTTGGATTCTACACAACCTGTGTTATCTACTCATGGTGGCTCTTCTGTTATAAGGTCTTCATCTAGTCACAATAGTCACTCGCAGCAAACAATTGGCTCTCAAAAAGGTACCTGCCATATTCTTTCGTTTTTGTGACACTTTTTTGTACTGCTTCAATTGGTGTTACAACTTACAACTACTGGCAATGCCTTTGGAGGTTTGAGTATCTAACATCACAATTTTGATACATATAACTGATCAAAAAATTTAGCAGCACATTATCATGTTAGTATGATGAATGTTATGGGTACTTACCCTCCACAATTTTTTATTTAACGGTTGTTATCCTATTATATTGGATTCATGTAGATGCTAAATTGTGCCAACCCTTCTGAGCTTATCATCTCTCATCGGGGATAATCTCATGTAATTCCCTTTTTGTCCCCCTCAAGATCATTGAAAGTCGAGGTTTCCCCATTTTCCTTGTCGTGAAAAGCGACCATGACTAATGGTAAAGGGTTGTCTGTGGCCTTTTGCCCATAATTGTCTCACGACTAAAGACATCTTTCAAAGGAGGCGATGTAACACAACCTCTGCCCCAATGTGTATCATGTGTAACAGGGATGAGTAATTTTAAACCACTTATTCTTGCATAGCCCCTTCACTTTGTGCTTATGGTACCACTTATATCAATTGGTGCATAGTTGTTGGGTGGCTACATAAGCTTTTGAACTACTTTAGACATTTTGGAAGAAACAAGAAAGCAAAAGCTATATGGTTTTGCATTATTATTTGTTTTTTTGATAAGATGTGCATTATTATTTGTTGAGAATATAAATAGTAAAGTTGCCCCTATCTCTAACAGCTTAAGCTTTTAGATGAGTTGGTGGCTTACAATTTAGTATGGTATCAGAGCAGGCAATAGATCCTGGGTTCGAAACTCACCGCTGACCTAATGATTAAAAATTTACACATGTTTAGCCCGCTTATGGAGGAGAATCTTGCTACACGTGAGGGGTAAGAATATAAATAATAAAGTTGCCCGTCTCTCTAACAGCTTAAGCTTTTAGATGAGTTGGTGGTTAACAATCTAATATTTTCAATCTTTTGGGAGGTTTGGTTGGACCGTTGGAGCGATATGCAATTCTTTGATTTCCCTCTGGGATAGAGTTAGTTACATATCTTCTTTTTGGGTATTGGTTTCTTTACCATTTGGGGGATTCTGTTGTTTTTGATCTAAGGTTTGGAAGGTATTGTCTGATCCATAGTGAGAGAGGTTGAGTTTTGTATCTCTTCAAAGCACTTTAAAATATATTTATACCCTTTTCACGTACTTTTTGGTACTCTTTACACAAATATCACTTTGTGCTTATGGTACCACTTATATCAATTGGTGCATAGTTGTTGGGTGGCCACATAAGCTTTTGAACTACTTTAGACATTTTGGAAGAAACAAGAAAGCAAAAGCTTTATGGTTTTGCATTATTATTTGTTTTTTTCATAAGATGTGCATTATTATTTGTTGAGAATATAAATAGTAAAGTTGCCCCTATCTCTAACAGCTTAAGCTTTTAGATGAGTTGGTGGCTTACAATTTAGTATGGTATCAGAGCAGGCAATAGATCCTGGGTTCGAAACTCACCGCTGACCTAATGATTAAAAATTTACACATGTTTAGCCCGCTTATGGAGGAGAATCTTGCTACACGTGAGGGGTAAGAATATAAATAATAAAGTTGCCCGTCTCTCTAACAGCTTAAGCTTTTAGATGAGTTGGTGGTTAACAATCTAATATTTTCAATCTTTTGGGAGGTTTGGTTGGACCGTTGGAGCGATATGCAATTCTTTGATTTCCCTCTGGGATAGAGTTAGTTACATATCTTCTTTTTGGGTATTGGTTTCTTTACCATTTGGGGGATTCTGTTGTTTTTGATCTAAGGTTTGGAAGGTATTGTCTGATCCATAGTGAGAGAGGTTGAGTTTTGTATCTCTTCAAAGCACTTTAAAATATATTTATACCCTTTTCATGTACTTTTTTGTACTCTTTACACAAATATCAAGGCTAATTGACACCCATCGGAGATTAATTGGCTGTTTCCTTTCAATATATTTTTGGTTGGTTGCTGAAAAAAGTACTGTACCTTTTTTTTTTGGGGGCCTCAAGAGTCCCTTTTTGTCTAATGAATTGCATTTGTATGTAACTATTTGCATTTAGTCCTGGTCACATATATTTAAGTATTGTATTTAAGGATTTTACCCATGAAATTAGCTAGTTTGGGGCTTAACAAAAATCAGAGCATCCTTCTTGTTTGGTTTTTTGAATTTATCAATTTTGCAACTCAAAGTTAGAACCATTTCCAGTTGCACCTGAAGTCTCCCCAGTTCATTGCAACAGGGAATGGGAACTACCTAAAATTGGTAGGAAAATACTAGTAAATAAAGTGAAAAGAGATGATCTTACAAAAGAAAAAAAAATGTGCATGTAGGTTTGGCAACTATACCATTTGCTGCTTTGTTGGGTTTTCCGTGTTCTGACCAAGGTTCACAATCAACTCATGGTTCATCTGTTTTCGCAGCAGTGGGCCTTAGTAAGGAGTGGAAGCCAAAGCCACACTCTAATCTTGCTCAAGTGTCTGGGACATCTGGTTCATCTGAGGTTCCTACTACATTGGAAGCTAATACCCAGTCGTCCCCTGTGCCTAGTGTCCTTGATTCAAAAGAAGCCTCTATTAAACTACAGAGGAAGTTAGAGGAGTTACACATGTCAGATGGTCAACAAGTTATCATCCCGAATCATCTCCACGTCCCTGAAGCTGAAAAATTTAGTTTTTGTTTCGGAAGTTTTGATGCTAGTTACAGTGGTCTTGAGAATGAAAGTAACACCACACCTGTTTCTGAAACTTCTGAGAGCGTTGAAGAAACGGCAGAGCAGTCCTCAAGGTTTGTGAATTTTTTTTAATCTTATCTTTCCTGACATGGATTAAAATATCGGTAATCTTATTTTGCTTAGATGATGAATGTTTTTAATTCCTTTTAATCTTTAGAGATAGGAAGAAGTATGTATACCTTTGACTTGTCTCATGGTATCATAGTTTGAAATGTCGGTATCGGTCGCTATAGCGATAGCAGTCACAATGACGTGGTTTCGGGGTGTAACAGTCACAGTTGCACAACATAGGAGAAAGGAAAAATTTCAAAATGGCCCCCAAACTTTTGCCCAAATGTCTCATAAACCTGTAAACTCTAATAAACTTCAATTGAACACCTAAACTCTACGAACTTCATTAAATTCGGCACCTACCGTCCCACTTAGTCAAATTGGTGACGAAATTTGCTGAGATGGACTAGGTGCCGTTAAAATGGCTGATTAGGAGCGAGTGGGGCAAATTTCCTCTCTCTCTCTCTCCCTCCCTCTCTGTTTCTTCCATATGTAGAATTCTCCCTCCTCTCCTATTATTTTCTTTCTTACATCATTATAGTGCACTCCGCCCCGAATTCACATGGTTTATCCTTGATTCCACAAATTTCTTGTGACCCATTAAGGTCTTTCTCTTCTGACATCTAAACCCATTGGAGACTAATATCCCGGTACTCAATTTCTGTTTCCACACGAACAACTTGGCAATCGGTGTTGATGGACAAATTTGCATGTTAGAAAGAATTATACAGGCAAATGCTATTACGCTAAATTGTAAAGTTTTTTTCTTTTTTATATTCAAGCATATTGTTATTGTGATTTCATATTATAGTGTAGTGGTTGTAACTTGTGAGAAAAAAATTTGGAAATTCCAAACTCGTACATGCCAATTTCAAGGCTTGTATGGTATTGATGAGTCTGTGGAGGAAGATCCTTTATAAGGTGCGTTCACACTCCACTACCGGCCATAACGGGACTTGGTACCTACCCATACCGTTACCTAAGGACCATGCATGGTATGGATGAGTCTGTGGAGGAAGATCCTTTATAAGGTACATTCATGGTATGGAGCTTAGGGGAAAAAGTTTGGATCTCTTTTGTATTGCTAAATTCACTATTTTGGGTCCAAAAAGTACCACATTTAGGACTTGCGTTCCAAATCATAAATTGCTAGGGTATTAGTTTCTGGGTAACACTACTCTACATTCTGTAGGGCGAGATAAGAAATGAATCTTCAAGTATTGACTTGGTTTTACTTGACAAAAATTCTTTTGCTCTAGATTAATGAAGCATTGTGTGTTGAGCTAGTAAGTGTTGAATTTGTTACCCTCCTCTCGCAGTCCATTCTTTGAATGAATACTGGTATCTCATAGTTGTGAACGTTTTGAATTGTATGCCTTTGAGTATTGTTCTTTAACATCTTTTTTTTTTATTTTTAAAATCCTTGGATTCAGTGAACAAAACGCGTTGGCAACTACGGACGAAGGTGATTATCATGACCGTCCTCAATCACCAATACATAGACCGGAAAATTTGTCATCTGGTGCGGGCAATGTTTCATCCATTACTGTTCCCGAGTATGATGAGTCTAAGCAAGAGGCTGCCTTGCCACCTGGTAGCCGTCAATTTCCGATGATTCATACTTCTCCTAGCTATAGTTTTGGTTTCATGCCACCAATAGTTGGAGGCCCGCTTGCACCACTTGAAAGCACCGAGTCTCAAGCACGTGACGTTCCTCGCCTCCCAAGCTTCGTTGTATGTCTTTCATTCTCATGTGTCTTCTGCTGTTTGTTACCTAATATAAGTAATAAGATATATTCAACGCTCTAACTTGATATTTTGTATTTTATCTGTAACTTGTCCGTGGCTGTTTTCTAAAGGGTAAGTTGTACTCTGGTACCCATTTTATTTGATGTTATGTTTTCAAACTGAATATGGATTGTGAGTTTTTCCATTAGTATGCTTTTTTGTGGATTTTGACTTTTAACTTTTGTACTTCTAAGAGTGTTTGGTTATTGTATCGTTTTGTGTATAGATTCCGCAACTATTGGATCCAGCCAGCTATTATGCCCAGTTTTATCGGTCTGGGACTGACAGTGATGGTCGCATTTCTCCGTTCCATGCAACTGGAGTTGCAACCAAGTACAACGGGAATGCTGCAGTTTTATCTCCGCAGACTTCTCAATCTACTCAAGAGGTTTGTACATTTCTAGGACCTATGACTTTTTAGCCACTTCAAGTAAACACTGGGAGAGTTTTACCAATTCTTTGCTGAAGTTACGGAGAAATTACTGTGGAAATATATTTTGGTGAACTACTTATAATGCTGATTCACAATGTACATGTCCTATTGCCTGTTAATTCCGTCCACGGTATCTGAATCTCAGGAGTTGTTGATGTGCCGTGGGTGTCTTTCTGTGTATATGTTGGATAACTTGTTTTTCAGGGAAAGAAAATCCATGCACTACCTTTTCCTATAGCTATTACGTGTCAGTGTGGCACATGTGTTTGCTCCACATAGGACATCTGCTGAATGTTGTATAATGTAGCATATGCTTTGCTTCATCAATGACCTAAGAAGTTTTGATGAGATATGGCATGAAGTTTTTCCTACCTTGCGCTAAGTTGTTTAGATATCCACTAATATCATCATGTACCATTATTTTGCTTGCATGTCAAATTGCAGGGTGGGAACTCTTTGGTTTTGCCTACGGCGGGTCCAACTTCTCTTGTGACTCAAGCTGCTGAGGGCACGCAGAGCTCAATACCTCTAACTCAGCAACCCCTCCCTGTCTTTCGACATCCAACCGGGATGCCTATACCCCATTATCATCCAAACTACATTCCATATGGTCACTATTTCTCCCCATTCTATGTTCCCCCTCCATCCATCCATCAATTCTTAAGCAATGGTGCATTCCCACAGCAACCCCAGGCTGGCAGCATATATCCAGCTCCACCAGGGGCTACTGCCAAATATTCACTTCCACAATACAAAGCAGGGAATAATACTGGAAACCCAGCGCACGTTGCGATGGCCGGAAACTATGGATATGGCTCCTCCCCTACTGGTTATAATCCCAGTTCTACTCCAACATCTGGAAACTCAACTGCCAATGAGGATCTCGCAACACCCCAATTCAAGGAAAATAACGTCTATATGACAGGACAGCAGGTTGGTTTTATTTTACATCATGAGATTAGGCTTATTATTTTCGTTTGGTATCCAAAACTCTTGGTGTTTAGGGTCTTTTGGAATATGTTTACCATAGTGTTACGGTTGGATTTGATGAAAAACCATGTCATGTGTTAGCTGTCAATTGATTGGGACTGTTTTGATTATTGTTAATTGAAACTTGAAAGCCTAGGGAGAGGGAAAGGCCTAAATTAACATGGGATGTAGTTGTAAAGAGCGAGGTGAGTTCGGTAAATATAGCTTTCATTTACAGAGCAGAATGGCAGAAAAAGATTCAGTTTGGTTTGGATTATGTTTAGCATTCAATCTTAGACTTTGGCCACAAGGCTCAGTTATCGGGACATAAGGCTCAGTTTGGTTTGGATTATGTTTAGCATTCAATCTTAGACTTTGGCCACAAGGCTCAGTTTGGTTTGCTTTGGATTATGAACATTGTCAGATGTTATTGGGTTCATGCAATCAGAGTTGACGCTCCTTCTTGAAAGAATCCAACACTCCATATTCCAATTCCAAGTCATACAATGTGTTTTTATTTTGGAAATTGAAGTCAGAACGTGAGCCATTCGCCCTTCCCACCTTCCTTGTCATGAAAAGAGGAAAACAGAAAAGAGGACGTGTACCTCAATGATTTTGTATTTCTTCTTTCTTTATATGCATAACCTATGTAGCACGGACACGACACGACACCAACACCCAGACACGCAATTTTTCACAAAATGGGGGACACGACTCGTTGGGGGACACGTGTTATATATATATATATATATAAAATTAAAAAAATTCAAATAAGATAAAAGTTTAATAATATTTTAACCAGATAGCCCTAAATCTGATCAGAGAGAGAAAGAAAGAGAGAACACATTCAAACACAGAGAGTGTCCCTAAAGTGAACACTTTGATTCATTTTAAAAGTCCTTATAATTGCATTTTTACCCCCAAAGTGTCCTGAAAGTGTTGGGAGAGTGTCGGACCCCAAATATTGGGAAAAAAAACAGGACACTCCGGGAGAAGTGTCGGACACGTGTCCGGAGAGTGTCGGTGTCCGAGAAGTGTCCGACACCGGCACATGAGCTCCGACGAAGTGTCCGTGCTACATAGATGCATAACTATCTACGTGTCTATATTTTGATTTCTTCCCCTTGATTCCAGACTTGGAAAAAAGGATTAACATTGCATAGTAATGTTTTATTTTTTAATCAGAATTATATAGTCATGTTTACCTTCACATGTTCTTGCCTTTTCATTTTTGTTCTCTGGCAGAGCGAAGGTTCAGCGGTATGGTTTGCTGCACCGGGCCGAGACATCTCTGGCTTACAGCCTAGTTCATTTTACAATATTCCTCCGCAGGGTCCAGTTTCTTTCACCCCACCTCAGAGCCATGGCACCTTTACTGGTATCTATCACCCTGCACAAACAGTTTCAGCATCATCCGTTCACCCTCTTCTACAACAGTCTCAGACCATGGCTTCACCTGCTGATATTCCGGGACCCACAGCCGGTGCTTATCAGCCGCAGCATGCACAATTTAACTGGCCCAATAACTATTGAAGGATCGATCTGTCTTTTCCTAAACCAGCAAAACAAGAAATGCAAAGCTCGGTATTGAGATTATTTTGGGGATTCCAACAATTTGGGATGGACGAAGACATGTAAAAGGTACGAGATTGGCCTGAATTGAGTGTAAATCTGAAGAAGGATTCTAAAAAGTAGCCAGCAGTATCTTCTGATTGATTGGATGGAACATACTAAAGTTAAACTCCTATGTAACGGATCGACCATTTTAAGTTAGTTGAGGTGGGTATGTGCAGGTCTTCCTTTCTTGCTTCTGTATGCGGTGTAACCATTTTGCTCTTCATTGATAGAAACTTGAGCATTGAGAAACATTTCCTTGTCCCTTGTTACCCCCCTCCCTATTTCATTTGAGATTTCATAGGCTTCTCCTCGGTAAGATTAGGGTTTTAGGTGATTTTTCCAGTCTTTCGCCCTCTTACCTGTATAAAGTGATTTGATAGCAAGAAAGGATGTTGTAACTGGTTTTGGCATAAGCAAAAAGAACCATTCAATTGCTCCATTTGGTACTGATGCACCATTGATATACTTGGGACTTCGTTTTTCATTTTCTGTCAAGCCTGGAGAAAGTAAATTCTTCCTGATGCCGGGAAAATCAAAATCATTTCTTCCTTTTTAACGTCGTGTTTCTGTAGCTCTGTGAATTACTTTGTTGGAGTAATTTCTATCGTATTATTCTCTCAGACATTTAATGATTAATGACTACGGTTAACTACGTTGGGTTGGTTAGGGTTTGCCTAAACGTAGGAACAAAAGCAGAACACCGAAAAACGAATGTATTTACTTTAGATCCTGTTATCCATTTACTTTCTTAAGCAGATATCATCGGCTTACTAATAATCCACAAATAGCCGATTAATCAGTATCTCTTCATTCCACTGAAAGATTGGAGGTTCCTGGAATGATGTTTTTTTTTGGGATTTAACATTGAGAGTTTTCTTGGAACGCGTTGAACATTTAGACTCTCAGTTTGTTCATGACTTCAGCGCGAGGATTGATACATTCTTAGTTGTTTTAAGTTCATCAGAAGCCTTTGGTAGCAATTTTTGTTATTGTTTCAGTTGGCTGTTTCATTGGGAAATTTCTGACATTGATTTCCATTGGTATAGTACCAATCTCATCTCAACAAAACAAGATTTCACTATCGGTGGGGGTGACATTTGAATCACCAATTTCCAAAGCATAAGCTTCCTCACTTTTCATGTCACTGTCAACCAGTGTTTGGTTTTGTAGGAAATCATTTGTTGGCCAAGTGGACCATTTAGTACTACAGACACATATTCGAAAGCAAATGTATTCAAAGTCGTTTGATGCCCGTGAAATTCATGCACATTGAGTGAACAACTGCTCAACACAGCTGTCTGGACATTTTTGGCCGTCGTATTTTCTAACTCTGTAGATGAGGATTGAAACATCATCAATTATCCAGGACAAACGAGTGGAATTCTTCTTTGTGATGAAGGGGAATTTGGAAAAGAAATCTCTCATATGTCAACCTCTCTTGTCATTGTCATGTGTTTTGTTCCAGATTTGTTTAAATGAACCATCATTCGTTACTTTGACATGTCACTTTCATGTACCTCATGATAAATAAAAAAATTGATACTTCCACGGTCTCAAAATATTATACCATTTTGGGATAGCGTGTCATTTTCAATTGCTTATATCTTCTAGAATGAATGTTAAAAAATATGCTGTGTATATCTTGTTTGATAGATTTTAATTAGTTATATTAAACAAAGATTTCAAAATCACACAAAACTTTATAAATTGAAAGATACAAGCAATCTAAAATGACACATAGTCTCAAAAGAGTCTAACATTTGGGGACGGAGGAGTATTAAACTTAATTAATCTGGCACCCCGAATAGTTTACCAATAATTCATCTTACTGTAAAAAACTGATCTTGTTGTGCGGTGTTATAAGATAAACAAGCCAGATTTGACCCAATGGTCGATGCCGTAACTTAGGGGTTTGCTCCTTCTACTACTTCAGGTTCGAGACTTAATTTTATGTACCAATCAATACGGAGTTTTTACTCCATATTTTAATCGGGCCCTGCTAGTGAACTTTGAAATGGGTCGCTAGAGATTAGTTGAGGTCCGTGTAAATTGGCCCGATTTTTTGAAGCAAAAAGTTGGATATATATATAAACTTTCTTGTTATGACGGTCAAGAGTGTCCGGGTCTACTTATGCACACATCAACTAATTCCCGATCTTGTTAAAGGCGAATCATCCGTTCCCGGACTCGAAAATTCACAAGAGTTGAACCATGGACAATTGTGCCGGGGGGAGCGCACCCACCAACCACCCGAATTATTTATGCTGACTGATACAGAGGAGATCGAATGAAGCTTCTTAACGGCCTTCGGGCGAAACATGTTTAAATAAAAAATGATAAACAACTTGGATAAATTAGGTAGAGTGATACAGAGGAGATTGGAAGGGAGCTTCTTAACGGCCATCGGGCGAACCTTTGTTTTCAGCCGCAGTTGACCATATATAGTATATGTAGATATGTTGACCCCGAGGGGTGGCCTGATGGTCAAGGTTTGAGACTTACGGGTCCGTTCTTTTTTAAGGTCTGAAACCCTTCTTAGGTGCTATCAACTTCTTTGAGGTCAATTTGTATGGAGTTTTGCTCTGGCTTTAATTGGAGTTCCCACAAGCAGAAGCAAAAGGTGGGATTGGCCCGAAAGATTAGTTCAGGCGTGCGAAAGTTGACCCGGATACTTGTGTTATAAAAAGGAATATATGTGATATTTTGTCCAAAAATATTCTGCTGGAGAGTATTATTGGGATTAACCGTTACGGTTCATTATATACTTTCATTGACTTTTGAGAAATTGTAGAGCTTTCTCGGCCCAGTATTCGTATGTATATAGAGGGAGAGGGAGAGGGAGAGGGAGGAGAGAGAGGGAGGGGGAGTGATTGTGTTTGGAGGAGAGAGAAAAAAGTGGGACTCTCCTTAATTTGAGTGCTGTTGTGCTACCTAAAAGGTGAGAAATCTATGCCCATTTTTTACTTACTTTCGTTACTGAACTTATTGAAAAATGCTTGCTGCTTATGTACATGTGTTGGGAAAAAAATGGCTTTTTGTTCAAATAGGGGTTTTGGCAAACTTTGGGCCAAAGTTATAAGTTATACATAAACACCTTTGGAGGCAGGTAAGATGTTTGAACCATTGAAGGAATGAAAAAAAATTATTAACAGATGAATGAAAATTGTCTCGCAAAGTGGGCATGGTTAAAAGATGCAAAAGTCACTTTCACCTCATATGCTTGAATCACTCCGATCGGGAAAAATTTCTGTAGCTTCCATTTTTGTTATGTTCGATTAGCTTATTCTCTTTTCGGCTTCGTTCTTATCGCTGTATTTTTGCTATATTATGCTCGTGAGAAAGTACGAACATGGTTCTGTTCGCCGGGCAATCTCAACATGTGATGTGCATGTACGGGACTGTGTAAAACCGAGTGTTCTACAATACAACCACCACCTCGATTCGAAAATTTTGTTTTAAGGACACCGTGTGATACACGAGTCTCAGTTCGGTTTTCTTCATCGGATTACTATTTCTGATTTGTAATTTATGTTTCTTGTTATTCTTTAATTTCAGAACTATAAGTTGATAAAGTTTCCATACTCGAACCTACAGATTTTCCACAGTTAATTCTGTATACTAGGCAGTTGTGAAATTTCTCTTGTACTGCTTTCCTTTTATGTACTGTTCTCCTTTTATGAACTGTTTTCTGCAAGCATTTATAAAATTCAATTTTGTTTTTCAAGACTGGTTTTCCCTAACAATATTATGATACTCCCTGTGCATAAATTTTGACAAAACACTTCTTTATTATCCCATTAATCAATCATTTATTTTTGAATTATCAAGTGGTCCTTGTAGAATTGTAGTCCAATTCAATATCCAATTCGGCCGATCTAACCCACCTACGACATGATACATGAACAAGGTTCAAGTCTACCGGTCTGTTAAGATACAATAATTACTGCCACCTTCTATGGGGTGGAACAAAATATCTCTCATTTCTCCTTCGAATCGATTCCGCCTTTTGGTTTCCAAAGAAATGTTGTTATGTTGCCTTAGTTTTCTCCTTTAGATCCCTCATTTCATGCCCACTCATCCAAATGTACCTTGGTCCTTAAGCTCACTTTCCTTGCATCCCTTTCAAATTCCTTTTAGTCTATCTTTGTATTGGGAATCATCTGATTTGGTGAATTACAATATATTGTGCTTGTGGCATGGCTTAGGTATTATGAGGTTTTCGATTGCGAAAATGGCGGGTCGCAGTCCGCTATTGCCTGCAACTAGAAGATTCCGGCCGGACCTAGGCCAAAGCGCTCTCGCAACGTTGAGGAGCCGCTTTTTCACACTTTTCGTACTTGGGGTCTTGATTTTCACCTATGTCGCGGTGATTTATCAGCCCGAGGACCCTTTGTTCGGTTCTTCAACCAAGATCACAAGTTTTCTCACATCAACATCGAGTGCCACTTTTATATCGGATAAAACCATTGTCAAGACTGGTGAGGACTTCATGGTTCTAAATCAGGCCGCAGTGCCTGATTCCATAAACATTGCAGATATTGATCGAGGCATGATGTCAGCCATCCTTCAGAAGAAAGATATGCATCCTGTTCTACCTACCGTTGGGGAAACAGCAAACGACTCTCTACCCGTTGAGGAAACAGCGAACGACTCTCTACCCGTGACTGTTGGGGAAACAGCAAACGACTCTCTGCCCGTTGGGGAAACAGTAAACGGCTCTCTACCCAGTGATGTATCAGAGGCTTCGTTTAGCAGCAGGCGGTACTTGTTATACCATGGAGGCGGAGATAGATGCAAGAGCATGAGTCATTACCTCTGGAGTTTCATGTGTGCTTTGGGTGAAGCTCAGTACTTGAACCGGACACTGGTCATGGACACGAGTATTTGTTTGTCTTCGGTCTATACCTCATCGCACCAAGACGAAGAAAAGAAAGATTTCAGGTTCTACATTGACTTCGACCATCTGAAAGAGTCGGACTCCCTTCTAGACTCGAGACAATTCGCGTTCGATTGGACCAGATGGCACCGGAGGAATGGATTGAAACGAAAAGTCGTTAAAGATTCCCGAACGACTCCCACCATGCTATCCTGGTTTGATGATACTTTGGTCATGAGGAAGTTTGGCTCAAAGGAATCAGATAGTTATTGGTACAATGTGTGCAAAGCAGACAATGAATCGGTCGTGGAACCGCCTTGGAATTCAGTACGGAGGTCTAAGCTGTTGAGGGATGTAGCGTCTGCGATCACATCGAGGTTGAATTGGGATTTCGATTCGGTTCACGTAGAGAGAGGAGACAAGGCCAAGAACAAGGAGCGCTGGCCTAATCTTGATGCAGACACTTCCCCCAAAGCCCTTCTCTCCAAGTTGACGGGAAAAATCGAAGACGGAAGGAGTGTGTATGTCGCAACGAATGAACCTGACACATCCTTCTTCGACCCGTTGAAAGAGAAATACAACACTCATTTCATCGACGAATATAAAGATCTATGGAGTGAGAAGAGCAAATGGTACAAGGAGATCACAAAGCTAACCGACGGGGTCCCTGTCGAATTCGATGGTTATATGAAGATCTTGGTCGATATGGAGGTTTTCTCGAGGGGAAAGAAGAAAATCGAGACTTTCAATGATCTCACTGAAGATTGCAAGGATGGAATTAAATCCTGCACCTCACGAGCCATCTAATTGCTGAACTCGAGAAATTTGAAAACGTCTGGTCTTCTACGTTCAGAAGTCGCAACACGTTGATGTAACTAACGCTGTATCGTTCCAATTTTATCGGATGCCCCCGAAGGGACATGTAGATAACGCTGTATAATGTAATGCAGATTGAAATTTATTCTCTTTCGGTTTATTGTTCTGTTGGAGGTGGAATTTGTATCTAACTGCGAGTGGTGGCTTGCCCAATTACAAAATCTTAGTTTGCTGGGAATGCAATTTCTTGGTACATTCATGGCTCGTGAATGTGTTCTTTCTTTTTTTCTCTTCCAAAAGGATAACTAGTACCATTGATAATCATCGGAAAAACAAACAAAGAGCATATTCGTCTTTTAACAAAAGCGTGGACAGCCGCAACGGCAGATAGACTTCCCAAGTAGAAACACCTATCCTCCAAAACCCTTATAAGCCAAGCAATGAATTGCACCATAAACAACACGCCTGATAAAACTGAACTCCCAACACACATAAATAACATGACAATCCACCATCGGAAAACACCCACAAAGGGGAAGAAAACTTTCCGCAAAGGGGACGAAACACTCCACAAGGGAGATCACAACGAACCATCGCTAAAGAAAAGAAGAATGAAAAGAGAACTAGAGACCTCAAGCCACCGTCAATGTCGCCGGAACTCACAGTCTAGGATCGTGAATGTGTTCGAAGGGACCATAATTCGATTACCTATAGCATATGTTTTCGTTTTTCTGATATGCGAAAATGAAGAAAACGTAAAATACTAGCTTGATCGAGTTTGTTTGCTTATCGTTTTTATACTCGTCTACGTTGATCTAGCGTAAGGAAACAAGACAAGTAACTTGCAAAACTATCTTATAATTTGCTCAGAGTAAGCAAATTAAGAAGATGGCAAACTAAAACGAGCTCAAACTTGGAGATCAGTAAGCAAATTAAGAAGATGGTGAACCAAAACTATCTTATTTGCACAAAGTAAGCATCGTGTTCCTGATGTTGTTGGGTCAAAGGCCTACACGATCACCCTAAAACCATCAGTTGCGCATTTACTCCTGATTACCCATTTGGAATGGTCATGTGGTTGTCCCATAATTTTAATGAGATCTATTTGGAATTCCGATCTTCTTTTTTTTTTGACAAAAGTGAGAGGTACTGCATTGATAAAGCCCAACGACACTTACACAACGAAATTCATTACAGATAACTTGGACAAAGCCAAACCAATCATCTAACTGAAACAAAACGAGAAAGAACGAGGCGATTGATGTCTTTCATCCCCAGCCCAAGCATGACCTGACGCACCTTCTGCTGAGCGGAAAATTCATATATCCTATAGCAGTCTCAAAAAGAGATACATTGCTAGCCAAGAAAAAAAGACAACAAGAACCCAAACGATCAGATGAACTTCGACCAAAATGAGCACACTAATAAATTTCTAGCAAACCACCAATAGATGCATATTAATATTCTTGAGCCCGAACAGTAAACAAATTGCCCATATCCCAATGATTTAATAATTAATAAAGAGTACTGCTATGAGTACCGACGGCATCCATAGGGAAATCGTACCGACGGCCGCGCCGGGCCGTCTCCGGCCACCGGACGGCCGATTCAAGCCGTCCAAAAATTCTAAAAAAAAAAAACGAGGGGACCCACACAAGAATCAACGGCCGTCTGTACGATTTCCCTATGGATTTCGTCGGTAGCTATATCTTTATCGATTAATAAATTCTCCACTCCTCTTCGTAAGTATTACTCCACTAGATATTGATATCTGAATTAATGTTTATGCATTGTTTGAAAGTTGTGGAGGAAAAGGAAAAGGAAAAGGAAAAGGAAGGGAAAATGAAATTTTTTCCTCCTCCCTTGTTTGGATCCCTATGGTAGCGTTCGTGGTAGTGGTGGTGGTGTAGATGGTGAAGTGACGGTGGTGGATGAATGATTTTAGGGTGATAATGTTAAAGGCGGAGGGGTGGTAGCTTGTATTCCGATGATAATATAGTGGTATGCTTTCTATCCCCTTAAAATTTATTATTTTTATAGTTTAATTTGTAGCAGGCCGAGTAAAATGGCTCGGACCATGCCGAGTCGATACCAAGCTCCCTAACGAATGGTTCAAACCGCTCCAAGGCGTAGCTGCCATGTTTCGACCATCTGGCTATCTAGCCGACTCCGAAGGATCAACCTCAGGCCTCGGCCTAGCCGACGGTCATTCATCACCTTGTACAAAGATGTGTGATAGTGTTCCTCTCGGCCTACTGACCCTCTGACGTTCGGACATCACGTTCGGCCTTGAACGGACGTGGTGGGCCAAGGTTCCAGCTCACCCACGGACGAGAACAACCGTGATCTCAGTGACGACTTGTGACGTTAGCCGAACGGTTATCAAAGATAATGATGAGGGCACGTGAAGTTGCCAGCTTATCATGTAAACGGTTACAAAACCCTAATGTGACGTAGGGGTGACCTCAGCCGACGCGTGTTGAGCGTAGGCGTAATCTTGAAGACCAAGCTAGGAGTTCCCTATAAATACATCATTATGCCTTCATGGAAAAGGTATGTTCAATACAACTCAAAAAACCCTAGCTCTTGGTCTTTCATTCTCTCTTAGCAAGTAAACTGATTCTTGCACCGGAGGGCCATCCCGGAGAACCTCCGGTGTGGTATGTAGTCGTGCTTCGTTTTGCAGGACGAAGAAGAAGATCAAGGGTGAACCTCAAACCTCAAAGATCAAAGGATCGAGCCATCCAAAACCAGAGCCCCACATAATTCCACCATCTTCTACTATTTTTTAAAATCCTGTTTATCAATGTATGATAAATCTTTAGCAGATTTAATAGGAAAAAGATGTGAGCAATTAATCGAAATGCTTTGTTTTTCGAACAACTGAGGGTAAAATGGTCATATCCTTTTATGTACAAAAAACTTACGATCCAAAATACTTGGGGTTAGAAAGTAGGCTCGACAGCTTTTTAACGGTTTAAACCACGCACAAATAAGAGTTCGGGACAAGGCTGCGAAAATTGACATATTATGTAGTTTTTATGCGCCTGACGCGCAATGCTATGCTCCCTAGGAGCACTTCATTGCACCCGGGGTGCATCCTTTCAGTTCCCAAACGACTAGATTTTGCGGTCCTGCCACACACACTCCAAAACTTCAATTTGGATGTGGTTTGAATCATTAAAAAGCTTGTCAAATCTACTTTCTAACCCAAGTAGTTTGGATTCTAATTTGTTTGTACACAAAATGATATGACCATTTTACCCTCAGTTGGTCAAAAAACAAATTATTACGGTAAAATGCTCACATCTCCCTCATTTTAAATCGGATGAAGACTTAATATATATATATATATGTATGTATATGTATGTATGTATGTATCGATAAAGAGGGTTTTCAAAATACTATAAGATGGTCGAATCCATCCATAAAAATAATAAACTTTGGATTATGAAAAGAGGTTATAAAGCAGACCATTACAAATATCATCGGAATACAAGCTACCACCCCTTCACCTTTAACATTACAACCCTAAAACCATTCGTCCACCACCGTCACTTCACCATCTACACTACAAATATCATCGGAATACAAGCTACCACCCCTTCACCTTTAACATTACGACCCTAAAACCATTCGTCCACCACCGTCACTTCACCATCTACACCAACATCACTGCACCACCACTACCACCAAAGCTACCCCGACCATTGCATGAAGTGTACTTATATCGTAGGGTCAAGTTTAGCGTCTTACCGAAATAAGTTATTTTTCAAACAACTGATGGTAAAATGGTCATATCTTTTGATGTACAAAAAAAATAGGATCCAAACTACTTGGGTTAGAAAGTAGACTGGAAAAACTTTTTAATGATTCAAACCACGCACAAATTGGAGTTCAGGAGTGTTCGGGACAAGGCTGCGAAGTTTGACGTGTTACATAGTTTTAATGCACCTCAGGCGCAAAGCTGTGCTCCCCAGGCGCACTTCATTGGGCCCCGGGCGCATCCTTTCAGTTCACAAACAGCAGATTTTTTGGTCATGCCACATGCACTCCCGAACTCCAATTTGAACATGGTTCGAACCGTTAAAAAGCTTGTCAAATCTACTTTTTAGCCCAAGTAGTTTGAATTCTAATTTGTTTGTACACAAAATGATATGACCATTTTACTCAAAGTTGGTTTAAAAAAAAATTGTTTCGGTATAATGCTCACATCTCCCTCATTTTAAATCCGATGAAGACTTAGTATATATCGACAAAGAGGGTTTTCAAAATAGATGGTCGAATCTAACCTTAAAAATAATAAACTTTGGTTTATGAAAAGAGGGTATAAAGCAGGCCACTACAAATGTCATCGGAATACTAGCAACCACCCCTCCACCTTTGACATTATGAACCTTAAACCATTCGTCCACCACTGTAACTTCACCATCTATACCATCACTGCACAACCACTTCCACCAATGCCACCATGACCATTGCATGAAGTGTATTTATGTCGTAGGGTTATGTT
>JAOTQK010000019.1:3770702-3782876 GCA_025642025.1 Rhododendron ferrugineum
ATGTATTTAAGCTTGTAATATTGCGGGTGATAGCTGGTGGAGATATATAGAATTTAAAAGAGTTGGTAAACACCAACAACGGGTTCATACTTGTAAATTATTGGCTTTGAGGGGGGATGAAACACTAAATTTTTTTATTTATAAGTCAGGCATTTAGGCAGGTTACGCGTATACCTCGATTAATCCTGTAAACTAATTTCACGCTTCATTTGCGGAGATTCAATTATGCTGTAACAAAACTTTGTATGAACAGATCCAAAAAAAGTTGATAGCATCTAAGATGTGACGACCCGAATTTTACATGCACCTTGAAAAATATACAGTGTCTCCAAGTATTGCAAAGCACCAATAAACTATTTCTCCACCTATTAACCAACTTCTTTCAATGCACTCATGTAATGTTGCCAGAACATGCATGTATCACACCGTACCCTCTCTCTCACTTATCCTCTGTCTCACTCTCAATTCCCCACGGCTCTATCTCTGTCCAATAAATTGGGTTCGACAAAATACTCCATCCGTCCTAAAATATTGTGCCTATTTCTTTTTTGGGACGTTTCGAAAATTGTCTATATCTTTTAATTTATAGTACTTTATATATTCAATATATAACATTTTATATATTCAATATGAATATTATTTGATAGATCTCAATTGATGTCTTTAAACAAAGATTTTAAAATTATAAAAAAATGTTATAGATTGTGAGATATAAATAATTTTATGTTAAGTTCCAAAAAAAGAAACAGGCAAAACAATTTGGACGGAGGTAGTAATACTTAGAGGATAATGCATGTATTTTCGGTAGCCAAGACCAAGATGTTAGTCATCGATCGGATAAACAATTCGCGGCAAACAAACCCAATTTTAATGCACCGAAAATCTGTTATGAAATACAACTTGTACCGACAGTTTGAAAAATCAATCCATTATTTTAATTTATCGACTTTTTTTTTTCAATAGATAGAAGAGTGATTTTTATATCAGATATGAAGTACAGAGTACAAACTCAGGATACGTACAAACTCAGAATACTACATCAATTGTGAGAGTCCACGAGACAACCAAGCCCTAATAAGCAACTCAACCAATACCGAAATAATTTATTTTTTTAACAACTGATGGTAAAATAGTCATATCTTTTGATGCAAAAAAAATAGGATCCAAACTACTTAGGTTAGAAAGTAGACTCGAAAAACTTTTTAACGGTTCAAACCATTCACAAATTGGAGTTTGGGAGCGTTCGGGACAAGACTGCAAAGTTTGACTAATTGCGTAGTTTTTATGCGCCTTAGGCGCAATGCTGTTCTCCCCAGGCGCACTGCATTGCGCCCCGGGCGCATCCTTTCTGTTTACAAACGGCCAGATTTTGCGGTCTCGCCACACACACCCTCGAACTCTAATTCGGACGTGGTTTGAACCGTTAAAATGTTTGTCAAATATACTTTCTAACCCAAGTAGTTTGGATTCTAATTTGTATGTACAAAAAATGATATGACTATTTTACCCAAAGTTGGTAAAAAAAAAAAATTCAGTAAAATGCACACATCTCCCTCTTTTTAAATAGGATGAAGACTTAATATATATCGATAAAAAGGAATTTAAAAATACTATAAGATGGTCGAATCCAACTAAAAAATTAATAAACTTTGATTTATGAAAAGAGGGTATAAAGCATGCCACTACAAATATCATCGGAATACTAGCTACCACCCCTCCACCTTTAACAATAAGACCCTAAAACCATTCGTCCACCACAATCACTTCACCATCTACACCATCATTGCACAACTACTACCACCAACGCCACCATGACCATTGCACAAAGTGTATTTATGTCGTAGGGTTAAGTTTAGCATTTTAACGAAATAACAATATTTTTTGAACAAATGATGGAAAAATGGTCATTTCATTTGATGTAAAAAAATATATATCAAAACTACATGGGTTAGAAAGTAGTCTCGAAAAGGTTTTTAACGGTTCAAATCATGCACAAATTGATGTTCGGGAGTGTTCGGGACAAGGGTGCGAAGTTTGACATATTACATAGTTTTTATGCGCCTCAGGCGCAATCATGTACTCCCCTGGCGCACTGCATTGCGCCCCGGGCGCATCCTTTCATTTAACAAACCGCCAGATTTTGCGGTCTTGCCACACGCACTGCTGAACTCCAATATGGACGTGGTTTGAAATGTTAAAAAGTTTGTCAAATCTACTTTTAAGCCCAAGTAGTTCGGATTCTGATTTGTTTGTACACAAAACGATATGACCAATTTACCCTCAAATGGTCTAAAAAAATAATTTCGATAAAATGCTCACATCTCCCTCATTTTAAATCGGACGAAGACTTAATATATATCGTTAAAAAGGGAATTCAAAATACTATAAGATGGTCGATTCCAACTATAAAATTAAAAAACTTTGGTTTATGAAAAGATTGTATCAAGCATGCCACTACAAATGTCATCGGAATACTTGCAACCACCCCTCCACCTTTGACATTATGAACCTAAAACCATTCTTCCACCACCGTCACTTCACCATCTACACCACATCACTGCACCACTACCAACAATGCCACAACGACCATTGCATGAAGTGTATTTAAGTCGCAGGGTTAATTTTAGCGTTTTACAGAAATAATTTATTTTTCGAATAACTGATGGTAAAATGGTCATATCTATTGATGTACAAAAAAATAGGATCCAAACCACTTGGGTTAGAAAGTAGACTCGAAAAACTTTTTAAGTGTTTAAACCACGCGCAAATTGGAGTTCGGGAGTGTTCGGGACAAGGCTACGAAGTTTGACATGTTCCATAGTTTTTGTGCGCCTGAGGCGCAATGTTGTGTTCCCCAGGCGCCCTTCATTGCGCCCTGGACGCATCCTTTCAGTTCACGAATGGCCAAATTTTGGGGTTTTGCTACACGCACTCCCGAACTTCAATTCGGACGTTGTTTGAACCGTTAAAAAACTTGTCAAATCTACTTTCTAACTCAAGGAGTTTGGATTCTAATTTGTTTCTACACAAAATGACATGACCAATTTACCCTCAATTGGTCTAAAAAAATTATTTCGGTAAAATGCTCACATCTCCCGCATTTTAAATCGGATGAAGACTTAATACATATCGATAAAAAGGGTTTTCAAAATACTATATGCTGGTCGAATCCAACCTTAAAAATAATAAACATTGGCCAATGAAAAGTGGGTATGAAGCACGCCACCACAAATATCATTGGAATCCTAGCTACCACCCTTCCACCATTAACATTATGACCCTAAAACCCTTCGTCCACCACCGTAACTTAACCATCTACACCATCACAGCACAACCACTTCCACCAACGCCACCATGAGCATTGCACAAAGTGTATTTATGTCGTAGGGTTAAGTTCAGCGTTTTGAACGAAATAATTTTTTTTTGAACAACTGATGGAAAAATGGTCATATCTTTTGATGTAAAAAAAAAAAGGTTCAAAAGTACTTGGGTTAGAAAGTAGAATCAAAAATCTTTTAAACGGTTCAAATCACGCACAAATTGAAGATCGGGAGTGTTTGGGCCAAGGCTGCGAAGTTTGACATATTAAGTAGTTTTTATGCACCTCAGGCGCAATGCTGTGCTCCCCTGGCGCACTGAATTGGGCCCCGGGCGCATCCTTTCATTTCACAAACGGCCATATTTTGCGGTCTTGCCAAACGCACTGCCGAACTCCAATTTGGACGTGGTTTGTAACGTTAACAAGCTTGTCAAATCTACTTTTAAGCCCAAGTAGTTCGGATTCTGATTTGTTTGTACACGAAACGATATGACCAATTTACCCTCAATTGGTCTAAAAAAAATAATTTCGGTAAAATGCTCACATCTCCCTCTTTTTAAATCGGACGAAGACTTGATAAATATCTATAAAAAGGGAATTCAAAATACTATAAGATAGTCGATTCCAACTAAAAAATTAATAAACTTTGGTTTATGAAAAGATGGTATCAAGCATGCCACTACAAATGTCATCGGAATACTTGCAACCACCCCTCCACCTTTGACATTATGAACCTAAAACCATTCTTCTACCACCGTTACTTCACCATCTACACCAACATCACTGTACCACTACCAACAACGCCACCACGACCATTGCATGAAGTGTATTTATGTCGCAGGGTTAATTTTAGCATTTTACCGATATAATTTATGTTTAGAATAACTGATGGTAAAATGGTGATTTCTTTTGATGTACAAAAAAAATAGGATCCAAACTACTTGGGTTAGAAAGTAGACTCGAAAAACTTGGTAAGTGTTCAAACCACGCGCAAATTGGAGTTCGGGAGTGTTCGGGACAAGACTGCGAAGTTTGACATGTTCCATAGTTTTTTTGCGCCTAAGGCGCAATGATGTGTTCCCCAGGCGCCCTTCATTGCTCCCCGAACGCATCCTTTCAGTTCACGAATGGCCAAATTTTGGGGTTTTGCCACATGCACTCCCGAACTCCAATTCGGACGTTGTTTGAACCGTTAAAAAGCTTGTCAAATCCACTTTCTAACTCAAGGAGTTTGGATTCTAATTTGTTTCTACACAAAATGACATGACCAATTTACCCTCAATTGGTCTAAAAAAAATTTTTCGGTAAAATCTCACATCTCCCGCATTTTATATCGGATGAAGACTTAAAATATATCGATAAAAAGGGTTTCAAAATACTATATGCCGGTCGAATCCAACCTTAAAAATAATAAACATTGGACAATGAAAAGTGGGTATAAAGCACGCCACTACAAATATCATCGGAATCCTAGCTACCACCCCTCCACCTTTAACATTATGACCCTAAAACCGTTCGTCCACCACCGTAACTTCGCCATCTACACCGTCACTGCACAACCACTTCCACCAACGCCACCATGACCATTGCACAAAGTGTATTTATGTCGTAGGGTTAAGTTTAGCATTTTAACGAAATAATTTTTTTTTGAACAACTGAAGGAAAAATGGTCATATCTTTTGATGTAAAAAAAAAAAAAGGATCAAAACTACTAGGGTTGGCAAGTTGAATCGAAAAGCTTTTTAACAGTCCAAATCACGCACAAATTGAAGTTCGGGAGTGTTCGGGACGAGGCTGCGAAGTTTTTCATATTACGTAGTTTTTATGCGCCTCAGGAGCAGCTCCCCTGGCGCACTGCATTGCTCCCTGGGCGCATCCTTTCATTTCACAAACCGCCAGATTTTGCGGTCTTGCCACACGCACTCCCGAACTCCAATTTGGACGTGGTTTGAAACGTTAAAAAGCTTGTCAAATCTACTTTTAAGCCCAAGTAGTTCGGATTCTGATTTGTTTGTACACAAAACGATATGACCAATTTACCCTCAGTTGGTCTAAAAAAAATAATTTCGGTAAAATGCTCACATCTCCCTCATTTTAAATCGGACGAAGACTTAATATATATCGATTAAAAGGGAATTCAAAATACTATAAGATGGTCAATTCCAACTATAAAATTAATAAACTTTGGTTTATGAAAAGATGGTATCAAGCATGCCACTACAAATGTCATCGGAATACTTGCAACCACCCCTCCACCATTGACAGTATGAACCTAAAACCATTGTTCCACCACCGTCATTTCACCATCTACACCAACATCACTGCACCACTACCAACAACGCCACCACGACCATTGCATGAAGTGTATTTATGTCGCAGGATTAATTTTAGCGTTTTACCGAAATAATTTATGTTTCGAATAACTGATGGTAAAATGGTCATATCTTTTGATGTACAAAAAAAATAGGATCCAAACTACTTGGGTTAGAAAGTAGAAGCGAAAAACTTTTTAAGTGTTCAAACCACGCCCAAATTGGAGTTCGGGAGTGTTCGGGACAAGGCTGTGAAGTTTGACATGTTCCAAAGTTTTTTTGCGCCTTAGGCGAAAAGTTGTGTTCCCCAGGCGCACTTCATTGCGCCCCGGGCATATCCATTCAGTTCGCAAATGGCCAGATTTTGCGGTTTTGCTACTTGCACTCCCGAACTCCAATTCGGACGTTGTTTGAACCATTAAAAAGCTTGTCAAATCTACTTTCTAACCCAGTAGTTTGGATTCTTATTTGTTTGTACACAAAATTACATGACCAATTTACACTCAATTAGTCTAAAAAAATTATTTCGGAAAAATGCTCACATCTCCCGCATTTTAAATCGGATGAAGACTTAATACATATCGATAAAAAGGGTTTTCAAAATACTATATGATGGTCGAATCCAACCTTAAAAATAAAAAAACATCGGTCTATGAAAAGTGGGTGTAAAGCATGCCACTACAAATATTGGTCTATGAAAAGTGGGTGTAAAGCACGCCACTACAAATATCATCGGAATCCTAGCTACCACCCCTCCACCTATTACATTATGACCATAAAACCGTTCGTCCACCACCGTAACTTCACCATTCACACCCTCGCTGCACAACCACTTCCACCAACGCCACCATGACCATTGCACAAAGTGTATTTATGTCGTAGGGTTAAGTTTAGCGTTTTAACGAAATAATTTTATTTTGAACAACTGATGGAAAAATGGTCATAACTTTTGATATTAAAAAAAAAGGATCAAAACTACTAGGGTTAGAAAGTAGACTCGAAAAGCTTTTAAACGGTTCAAATCACGCACAAATTGAAGTTCGGGAGTTTTCGGGACAAGGCTGCGAAGTTTGACATTTTCCGTAGTTTTTATGCACCACAGGCGTAATGCTGTGCTCCCTTAACGCACTCCATTGCGCCCCGGGTGCATCCTTTCATTTCACAACCCGCCAAATTTTGCGGTTTTGCCACACGCACTGCCGAACTCCAATTTGGACGTGGTTTGAAACGTTAAAAAGCTTGTCTAATCTACTTTTAAGCCCATGTAGTTCAGAATCTAATTTTTTTATACACAAAATGATATGACCAATTTACCCTCAATTGGTCTAAAAAAAATATTTTCAGTAAAATGCTCACATCTCCCTCATTTTAAATCGGACGAAGACTTAATAGAAATCGATAAAAAGGGAATTCAAATTTCTATAAGATGGTCGATTCCAACTATAAATTAATGAACTTTAGTTTAGGAAAAGATGTTATCAAGCATGCCACAACAAATGTCATCGGAAATCTAGCTACCACCCCACCACCTTTTACATTATGACCCTAAAACCATTCTTCCACCACCGTCATTTCACCATCTACACCAACAACACTGCACCACTACCAACAACGCCACCACGCCATTGCATGAAGTTTATTTATGTCACCGGGTTAATTTTAGTGTTTTAACGAAATAATTTATTTTTCGAATAACTGATGGTAAAATGGTCATATCTTTTGATGTACAGAAAAAATAGGATCCAAACTACTTGGTATATACATTAGACCCGAAAAACTTTTTAAGTGTTCAAACCACGCAGAAATTGGAGTTCGGGAGTGTTCGGGACAAGGCTGCGAAGTTTGGCATGTTCCATAGTTTTTTTGCGCCTGAGGCGCAAAGTTGTGTTCCCCAGGCGCATTTCAATGGCCCCGGGCGCATCCATTAATTTCGCAAATTGCCAGATTTTGCTGTTTTGCCACATGCATTCCCGAACTCCAATTCGGACGTTGTTTGAACCGTTAAAAAGCTGGTCAAACCTACTTTCTAACCTAAGTAGTATGGATTCAAATTTGTTTGTACACAAAATGACATGAGCTATTTACCCTCAATTGGTCTAAAAAAATTATTTCGGTAAAATGCTCACATCTTCCGCATTTTAAATCGGATAAAGACTAAATAGATATCGATAAAAAGGGTTTTAAAAATACTATCAGATGGTCGAATCCAATCATAAAAATAATAAACATTGGTCTATGAAAAGTGGGTATAAAGCACGCCACTACAAATATCATCGGAATCCTATCTACCACCCCTCTACCGTTTACGTTATGACCCTTAAACCGTTCGTCCACCACCGTAACTTCACCATCTAAACCATCACTGCACAACCACTTCTACTAAGTGTATTTCTGTCATAGGGTTAAGTTTAGCGTTTTAACGAAATAATTTTTTTTTGAACACCTGATGGAAATATGGTCATATCTTTTGATGGAAAAAAAAAGGATCAAAACTACTTGGGCTAGATAGTAGACTCGAAAAGCTTTTTAACGGTTCAACTCACTCACAAATTGAAGTTCGGAAGTGTTCGCGAAAAGGCTGCGAAGTTTGACATATGACATAGTTTTTATGGGCGCAATGCTGTGCTCCCCTGGCGCACCGCATCGCGCCCCGGGTGCATCCTTTCATTTCACAAACCGCCAGATTTTGTGGTCTAGCCACACGCACTGCCGAACTACAATTTGGACGTGGTTTGAAACGTTAAAAAGCTTGTCAAATATACTTTTAAGCCCAAGTAGTTCGGAATCTAATTTGTTTCTACACAAAATGATATGACCAATGTACCCTCAATTGGTTTAAAAAAATAATTCCGGTAAAATGCTAACATCTCCCTCATTTTAAATCGGACAAAGACTTAATATATATCGATAAAAAGGGTATTCAAAATACAATAAGATGGTCAATTCCAACTGTAAAATTAAGAAACTTTAGTTTACGTAAAGATGGTATCAAGCATGCCACTACAAATGTCATCGGAATTCTTGCTACCACCCTTCCACCATTGACATTATGAACCTAAAACCATTCTTCCACCACCGCCACTTCACCATCTACACCAACATCACTGCACCACTACCAACAACGCCACCACAACCATTGCATGAAATTTATTTATGTCGCAGGGTTAATTTTAGCGTTTTACCGAAATAATTATTTTTCGAATAGCTGATGGTAAAAGGGTCATATAAAATAGGATCCAAACGACTTGGGTTGGAAAGAAGACTCGAAAAACTTTTTAAGAGTTCAAACCACGCCCAAATTGGAGTTCGGGAGTGTTCGGGACAAGGCTGCGAAGTTTGACATGTTCCATATTTATTTGCGCCTGGGGCGAAAAGTTGTGTTCCCCAGGCGCACTTCATGGCGCCCCGGGCGCATCCTTTTAGTTCGCAAATGGCCAGATTTTGCGGTTTTGCCACATGCACTCCCGAACTCCAATTCGGATGTTGTTTGAACCGTTAAAAAGCTTGTCAAATATACTTTCTAACACAAGTAGTTTAGATTCTAGTTTGTTTGTACACAAAATGACATGACCAATTTACCCTCAATTGGTGTAAAAAAATTATTTCGGAAAAATGCTCACATCTCCCGCATTTTAAATCGGATGAAGACTTAATACATATCCGTAAAGAGGGTTTTAAAAATACTATATGATGGTCGAATCCAACCTTAAAAATAATAAACATTGGTCTATGAAAAGTTGGTATAAAGCACGCCATTACAAATATCATCGGAATCGTAGCTACCACACCTCAAATTTTAACATTATGACCCTAAAATTGTCCGTCCACCACCGTAACTTCACCATCTAAACCATCACTGCACAACCACTTCCACCAACAGCACCATGACCATTGCACAAAGTGTATTTATGTCGTTGTTTTAAGTTTAGCGTTTTAACGAAATAATTTTTTTTTGAACACCTGATGGAAAAATGGTAATATCTTTTGATGTAAAAAAAAAAAGGATCAAAACTACTTGGGTTAGAAAGTAGACTCGAAAAGCTTTTTAACGGTTCAACTCACGCACAAATTGAAGTTCGGAAGTGTTCGGGACACGGCTGCGAAGTTTGACATATTATGTAGTTTTTATGCGCCTCAGAAGCAGCTCCCCTGGCGCACTGCATTGCTCCCCGGGCGCATCCTTTCATTTAACAAACCGCCAGATTTTGCGATTTTGCCACACGCACTGCCGAACTCAAATTTGCACGTGGTTTGAAACGTTAAAAAGTTTGCCAAATCTACTTTTAAGCCCAAGTAGTTCGGAATCTAATTTGTTTCAACCCCAAATGATAAGACCAATTTACCCTCAATTGGTCTAAAAAAAATAATTTCGGTAAAATGCTAACATCTCCCTCATTTTAAATCGGACGAAGACTTAATATGTATCGATAAAAAGGGAATTCAAAATACTATAAGATGGTCGATTCCAACTATAAAATTAATAAACTTTAGTTTACGAAAAGATGGAATCAAGCATGCCACTACAAATGTCATCGAAATTCTTGCATCCACCCCTCCACCATTGACATTATGAACCTAAAACCATTCTTCCACCACCATCACTTCACCATCAACACAACCATCATTGCACCAGTACCAACAACGCCACCACGAACATTGCATGAAGTTTATTTATGTCGCTGGGTCAATTTTAGCGTTTTACCGAAATAATTAATTTTTCAAATAACTGATGGTAAAAGGGTCATATCTTTTGATGTACAAAAAAAATAGGATCCAAACTACTTGGGTTGGAAAGTAGACTCGAAATACTTTTTAAGTGTTCACACCACGCCCAAATTGGAGTTCGGGAGTGTTTGGGACAAGGCTGCGAAGTTTGACATGTTCCATAGTTTTTTTACGCCTGAGGCGAAAAGTTGTGTTCCCCAGGCGCACTTCATTGCGCCCCGGGCGCATCCTTTTAGTTCGCAAATGGCCAGATTTTGCGGTTTTGCCGCATGCACTCCCGAACTCCAATTCGGACGTTGTTTGAACCGTTAAGAAGCTTGTCAAATCTACTTTTTAACCCAAGTAGTTTGGATTCTAATTTGTTTGTACAAAAAATGACATGACCTATTTACCCTTAATTGGTCTGAAAAAATTATTTCGGAAAAATGCTCACATCTCCCGCATTTTAAATCGGATGAAGACTTAATACATATCGATAAAGAGTGTTTTCAAAATACTATATGATGGAGG
Source organism: Rhododendron ferrugineum (assembly GCA_025642025.1). Classification (NCBI taxonomy): domain Eukaryota; kingdom Viridiplantae; phylum Streptophyta; class Magnoliopsida; order Ericales; family Ericaceae; genus Rhododendron; species Rhododendron ferrugineum. The sequence goes on from JAOTQK010000019.1 coordinate 3,781,569, forward strand.
AATCCAACCTTAAAACTAATAAACATTGGTCTATGAAAAGTTGGTATAAAGCACGCCACAACAAATATCATCAGAATCCTAGCTACCACCCCTACAATTTTAACATTATGACCCTAAAACCGTTCGTCCACCACTGTAACTTCACCATCTAAACCATCACTGCACAACCACTTCCACCAACGCCACCATGACCATTCCACAAAGTGTATTTATGTCGTAAGGTTAAGTTTAGCGTTTTAACGAAATAATTTTTTTTGAACACCTGATTGAAAAATGGTAATATTTTTTGATGTAAAAAAAAAAAAGGATCAAAACTACTTGGGTTCGAAAGTAGACTCGAAAAGATTTTTAACGGTTCAACTCACGCACAAATTGAAGTTCGGAAGTGTTCGGGACAAGGCTGCGAAGTTTGACACATATTACGTAGTTTTAAAGCGCCTCAGGCGCAATGCTGTGCTCCCCTGGCGCACTGCATTGTGCCCCAGGCGCATCCTTTCGTTTCACAAACCGCCAGATTTTGCGGTCTTGCCACACGCACTGCCGAACTCCAATTTGGACGTGGTTTGAAACGTTATAAGGCTTGTCAAATCTACTTTTATTCCCAAGTAGTTCGGAATCTAATTTGTTTCTACACAAAATGATATGACCAATTTACCCTCAATTGGTCTAAAAAAAATAATTTCGGTAAAATGCTAACATCTCCCTCATTTTAAATCGGACGAAGACTTCATATATATCGATAAAAAGGGAATTCAAATTACTATAAGATGGTCAATTCCAACTGTAAAATTAAGAAACTTTAGCTTATGAAAAGATGGTATCAAGCATGCCACTACAAATGTCATCGGAATTCTTGCTACCACCCCTCCACCATTGACATTATGAACCTAAAACCATTCTTCCACCACCGCCACTTCACCATCTACACCAACATCACTGCACCACTACCAACAACGCCACCACGACCATTGCTTGAAGTTTATTTATGTCGCAGGGTTAATTTTAGCGTTTTACCGAAATAATTTATTTTTCGAATAACTGATGGTAAAAGGGTCATATAAAATAGGATCCAAACTACTTGGGTTGGAAAGTAGACTCGAAAAACTTTTTAAGTGTTCAAACCACTCCCAAATTGGAGTTCGGGACAAGGCTGCGAAGTTTGACATGTTCCATATTTTTTTGCGCCTGAGGCTAAAAGTTGTGTTCCCCAGGCGCACTTCATTGCGCCCCAGGCGCATCCTTTTAGTTCGCAAATCGCCAGATTTTGCGGTTTTGCCACATGCACTCCCGAACTCCAATTCGGACGTT
>JAOTQK010000019.1:3782976-3807466 GCA_025642025.1 Rhododendron ferrugineum
AAAAGGAATTTTAAAAGAAATCCGAGTAATTAAAATAAAATTCAAATATTTAACGAAATTTTTATTACCAAAAATCAAGGTCGTTACATTATGAATCTAAAACCATTCGTCCACCACCGTCACTTCACCATCTACACCAACATCACTGCACCACTACCACCACACCACCATGACCATTGCTTGATGTGTATTTATGTCGTAGGGATAAGTTTAGCGTTTTATCGAAATAATTTATTTTTCGAACAACTGATGGTAAAATGTTCATATATTTTGACGTACAAAAAATAGGATCCAAACTACTTGGGTTAGAAAGTACCCTCGAAAAATATTTTAACGGTACAAACCACGCACAAATTGGAGTTCGGGAGTGTTCGGGACAGGGCTGCGAAGTTTGACATGTTACATAGTTTTTTTTGCGCCAGAGGCGCAATGTTGGGGTACCTAGGCGCACTTCAATGCGCCCTGGCGCATTCTTTCAGTTCACAAACGGCCAGAGTTTTCGGTTTCGCCACACACTCTCCCAAATTCTAATTCGGACGTTGTTTGAACAGTTAAAAATCTTGTCAAATCTACTTTCTAACGTAAATAGTTTAGATTCAAATTTGTTTGTACAGAAAATGATATGACCAATTTTCCCTTAATTGGTCTAAAAAAAATTTATTTCGGTAAAATGCTCACATCTCCCGCATTTTAAATCGGGTGAAGACCTAATATATATCGATAAAGAGTCTTTTAAAAAATACTATATGATGGTCGAATCTAACCTTAAAAAAATAATAAACATTGGTTTATGAAAAAAGGGTATAAAGCAGGACACTACAAAAATCAACGGAATACTAGCAACCACCCCTCCACCTTTAACATTACGACCCTAAAACCTTTCGTCCATCACCGTACTTTCACCATCTACACCATCACTGCACAACCACTTCCACCATGGCCACCGTGACCATTGCATGAAGTGAATTTATGTCGTAGGGTTATGTTTAGCGTTTTACCGAAATAATTTATTTTTTGAACAACTTATGATAAAATGGTCATATCTTTTGATTTAAAAAAAATAGGATCCAAACTACTTGGCTTAGAAAGTAGACTCGAAAAAAATTTTAACGCTTCAAACCACGCACAAATTGGAGTTCGGGAGTGTTCGGGACAAGGCTACGAAGTTTGACAAATTACGTAGTTTTTATGCGCCTCAGGCGCAATGCTGTGCTCACCAGGCGCACTGCATTGCGCCCCGGGCTCATCCTTTCAGTTTAAAAACGGCCAGAGTTTGAGGTCTTGCCACACGCACCCCCGAACTCCAATTCGGACGTGGTTTAAACCGTTAAAAAGTTTGTCAAATCTACTTTCTAACGCAAGTAGTTTGAATTCATATTTGTTAGACCAGAAAATTATATGAACGTTTTACCCTCAGTTGGTCAAAAAAAAAATAATTTCGGTAAAATGCACACATCTCCCTCATTTTAAATCGAATGAAGACTTAATATATATTGATAAAAAGGGATTTGAAAATACGATAAGATGGTCGAATCCAACTATAAAAATAATAAACTTTTGTTTATGAAAAGAGGGAATAAAAAAGGCCACTACAAATTTTATCGGAATATTAGCTACCACCCCTCCACCTTTGACATTATGACCAAAAACCATTCCTCCACCACCGTCACTTCACCATCTACACCAACATCAATGCACCACTACCACCAACGCCACCACGACCATTGATTGTAGTGTATTTATGTAGTACGTTTAAGTTTAGCGTTTTATCGAAATAATTTGTTTTTCGAACGACTGATGGTAAAATGGTCATATATTTTGATGTACAAAAAAATAGGATCCAAACTACTTGGGTTAAAAAGTAGACTCGAAAAACTTTTTAATGGTTCAAACCACGCACAAATTGGAGTTCGGGAGTGTTCGGGACAAGGTTGCGAAGTTTGACATGTTACGTAGTTTTTTTTGCGCCTGAGGCGCAATGTAGTGCTCCCCAGGCGCACGTGAATGCGCCCCGGGCGCATTATTTCAGTTCACAAACGGCCAGAGTTTTCGGTTTTGCCACACGCACTCCCAAACTCCAATTCGGACGTTGTTTGAACCGTTAAAAATCTTGTCATATCTACTTTCTAACCCAAGTAGTTTGGATTCAAATTGTTTGTACATAATATGATATGACCAATTTACCATCAATTGGTCTAAAAAAAATTATTTCGGTTAAATGCTCACATCTCCCGCATTTTAAATCGGGTGAAGCCCTAATATATATCGATAAAGAGTCTTTTCAAAATACTATATGATGGTCGAATCTAACCTTAAAAATAATAAACATTGGTTTATGAAAAGAGGGTATAAAGCAGGACACTACAAAAATCATCGGAATGCTAGCTACCACCCCTCCACCTTTAACATTATGACCCTAAAACCGTTCGTCCACCACCGTAACTTCACCATCTACACCATCAATGCACAACCACTTCAACCAATGCCACCATGACCATTGCATGAAGTGTATTTATGTCGTAGGGTTAAGTTTAGCGTTTTATCGAAATAATTTATTTTCCGAACGACTGATGGTAAAATTGTCATATATTTTGATGTACAAAAAAAATAGGATCCAAACTATTTGGGTTAAAAATTAGACTCGAAAAACTTCTTAACGGTTCAAACCACGCACAAATTGGTGTTCGGGAGTGTTCGGGACAAGGCTGCGAAGTTTGACATGTTACATAGTTTTTTTTGCGCCTGAGGCTCAATGTTGGGCTCCCCAGGCGCACTTCAATGCGCCCCGGGTGCATTCTTTCAGTTCACAAACGGCCAGAGTTTTCGGTATTGGCACACGCACTCCCAAACTCCAATTCGGACGTTTTTTGAACCGTTAAAAATCTTGTCAAATCTACTTTCGAACCCAAGTAGTTTGGATTCTAATTTGTTTGTACAAAAAATGATATGACCAATTTACCCTTAATTCGTCTAAAAAAAATTTATTTCGGAATGCTAGCTACCACCCCTCCACCTTTGACATTATGAACCTAAAACCATTCGTCCACAACCGTCACTTCACCATCTACACCAACATCACTGCACCACTACCACCAACGCCACCACGACCATTGCTTGATGTGCATTTATGTCGTAGGGTTAAGTTTAGCGTTTTATCGAAATAATTTATTTTTCGAATAGCTGATGGTAAAATGGTCATATATTTTGATGTACAAAAAATATAGGATTCAAACTACTTGGGTTAAAAATTAGACTCGAAAAACTTAACGGTTAAACCACGCACATATTGGAGTTCGGGAGTGTTCGGGACAAAGCTGCGAAGTTTGACATGTTACATAGTTTTTTTTGCGCCTGAGGCTCAATGTTGGGCTCCCCAGGCGCACTTCAATGCGCCCCGGGCGCATTCTTTCAGTTCACAAACGGCCAGAGTTTTCGGTGTTGGCACACGCATTCCCAAACTCCAATTCAGACGTTGATTGAACCGTTAAAAATCTTGTCAAATCTACTTTCGAACCCAAGTAGTGTGGATTCTAATTCGTTTGTACAAAAAATGATATGACCAATTTACCCTTAATTGGTCTAAAAAAAATTTATTTCGGTAAAATGCTCACATCTCTCGCATTTTAAATCGGATGAAGACTTAATATATATCGATAAGAGGCTTTTAAAAATACTACATGATGGTCAAATCTGACCTTAAAAATAGTAAACATTGCTTTATGAAAAAAGGGTACATAGCAGGACATTACAAAAATCATCGGAATACTAGCTACCACCCCTCCTCCTTTGACATTATGACCCTAAAACCGTTCGTCCACCACCGTAACTTCACCATCTACACCATCACTGCACGACCACTTCCACCAATGCCACAATGACCATTGCATGAAGTGTATTTATGTCGTATGGTTATGTTTAGCGTTTTACCGAAATAATTTATTTTTTGATCACTTGATGGTAAAATGGTCATATCTTTTGATGTACAGAAAAAATAGGATTCAAACTACTTTGGTTAGAAAATAGACTCGAAAAGCATTTAAAGGTTCAAACCATGCACAAATTGGAGTTCGGGACAAGGTTGCATGAAGTGTATTTATGTCGTATGGTTATGTTTAGCGTTTTACCGAAATAATTTATTTTTTGAACAACTTATGTTAAAATGGTCATATCTTTTGATGTAAAAAAAATAGGATCCAAACTACTTACGTTAGAAAGTAGACTCGAAAAAGTTTTTAACGGTTCAAACCACGCACAAATTGTAGTTCGGGAGTGTTCGGGACAAGGCCGCGAAGTTTTACAAATTACGTAGTTTTTATGCACCTCAGGCGCAATGCTATGCTCCCATGGCGCACTGCATTGCGCCCCGGGCGCATCCTTTCAACTACCAAACGGACAGAGTTTGCGGTCTTGCCAATCGCTCCCCCGAACTCCAATTCGGACGTGGTTTGAACCGTTAAAAAGTTTGTCGAATCTACTTTCTAACCCAAGTAGTTTGGATTCAAATTTGTTTGACCATAAAATCATATGAACGTTTTACCCGCATTCTTTCAGTTCACAAATGGCCAGATTTTTCGGTTTTGCAACACGCAATCCCAAACTCCAATTCGGATGTTGTTTGAACCGTTAAAAATCTTGTCAAATCTACTTTCGAACCCAAGTAGTTTGGATTCTAATTTGTTTGTACACAAAATGATATGACCAATTTACCCTCAATTGGTCTAAAAAAAATTTATTTCGGTAAAATGCTCACATCTCCCGTATTTTAAATCGGATGAAGCCTTAATATATATCGAAAAGAGGCTTTTAAAAATACTATATGATTGTCGAATCTGACCTTAAAAATAATAAACATTGGTTTATGAAAAAAGGGTATAAATCAGGACACTACAAAAATCATCGGAATACTAGCTACCACCCCTCCACCTTTAACATTACGATCCTAAAACCGTTCGTCCACCACCGTAACTTCACCATCTACACCATCACTGCACGACCAATACCACCAAGACCATTGCGTGAAATGTATTTATGTTGTATGGTTAAGTTTAGCGTTTTACCGAAATAATTTATTTTTTTAACAACTTATGTTAAAATGGTCATATCTTTTGATGTAAAAAAAATAAGATCCAAACTACTTAGTTTAGAAAGTAGACTCGAAAAACTTTATAACGGTTCAAACCACGCACAAATTGGAGTTCGGGAGTGTTCGGGACAAGGCTGCGAAGTTTGACAAATTACGTAGTTTTTATGCACCGCAGGCGAAATGCTGTGCTCACAAATCCCGCATTTTAAATCGGATGAAGACTTAATATATATCGATAAAGAGGCTTTTAAAAATACTATATGACGGTCGAATCTGACCTTAAAAATAACGAACATTGGTTTATGAAAAGAGGGTATAAAGCAGGACACTACAAAAATCATCGAAATACCAGCTACCACCCCACCACCTTTAACATTATGACCCTAAAACCGTTCGTCCACCACCGTAATTTCACCATCTACAACATCATTGCACGACCACTTCCACCAATGCCACCATGACCATTGCATAAAGTGTATTTATGTCGTAGGGTTATGTTTAGCGTTTTAACGAAATTATTTATTTTTTGAACAACTTATGTTAAAATGGTCATATCTTTTGATGTAAAAAAAATTGGATCCAAATTACTTGGGTTAGAAAGTAGACTCGAAAAGCTTTTTATCGGTTCAAACCACGCACAAATTGGAGTTCGGGAGTGTTCGGGACAAGGCTGCGAAGTTTGACAAATTACGTAGTTTTTCTGCGTCTCAGGCGCATTTCTGTGCTCCCCAGTCGCACGGCATTGCGCTCCGGGCGCATCCTTTCAGTTTAAACGGCCAGATTTTGCGGTCTCGCCACACGCACCCCCGAACTCCATTTCGGACGTGGTTTGAACCGTTAATAAGTTTGTCAAATCTACTTTCTAATCCGAGTAGTTTGGATTCTAATTTATTTGTACAGAAAATGATATGACCATTTTTCCCTCAGTTGGTCAAAAAAAAATTCGGTAAAATGCACACATCTCCCTCATTTTAAATCGGATGAAGACTTAATATATATCCGTAAAAAGGGATTGCAAAATACTATAAGATGGTCGAATCCAACTATAATAATATTAAACTTTGGTTTGTGAAAAGAGGGTATAAAATAGGCCACTACAAATATCATCGGAATATTAGCTACCACCCCTCCACCTTTAAAGTTATGACCCTAAAACCATTCGTCCACCACCGACACTTCACCATCTACACCATCATTACACCACCACTACCAATAACGCCACCATGACCATTGCGTAAAGTGTATTTATGTCGTAGGGTTAAGTTTAGCGTTTTACCGAAACAATTTATTTTTTGAACAACTGATGGTAAAATGGTCATATCTTTTGATGTAAAAAAAATTTGATCCAAACTACTTGGGTTAGAAAGTAGACTCAAAAATTTTTTAAACAGTTCAAACCATGCACAAATTGGAGTTCGGAAGTGTTCGGGACAAGGCTGCAAAATTTGACATATTACGTAGTTTTTATGCGCCTCAGGCGCAATGCTGTGCTCCCCAGGCGGACTTCATTGCGCCCCGGGCGCATCTTTTTAGATCACAAATGAACAGATTTTGCGGTCAAGTCACACGCACTCCAGAACTCCAATTCGGACGTGATTTGAACCGTTAAAAAGCTTGTCAAATCTTCTTTCTAACCCAAGTAGTTTGGATTCTAATTTGTTTGTACGCAAATTTATATGACCATTTTACCCTCCGTTGGTCAAAAAACAAATTATTAGGGTAAAATGCTCACATCTCCCGCATTTTAAATCGGATAAAGACTTAACATATATCGATAAAGATGGTTTTCAAAATACTATAGGACGGTCGAATCCATCCTTAAAAATAATAAACTTTTATTTATGAAAAGAGGGTATAAAGTAAGCCACTACGAATATCATTGGAATACTAGCTACCACCGCTTCACCTTTAACATTATGACCATAAAACCGTTCGTCCACCACCGTCACTTCACGATCTACACCAACATCACTGGACCACCACTACCACCAACGCCACCACAACCATTGCATGAAGTGTATTTATGTCAAAGGGTTAGGTTTAGTGTTTTACCGAAACAATTTATTTTTTGAACAACTGATGGTAAAATGGTCATATCTTTTGATGTAAAAAAAATACGATCCAAACTACTTGGGTTAGAAAGTAGACTCACAAAGTTAATAAACAGTTCAAACCATGCACAAATTGGAGTTCGGAAGTGTTCGGGACAAGGCTACAAAATTTGACGTATTACGTAGTTTTTATGCGCCTCAGGCGCAATGCTGTGCTCCCCAGGCGGACTTCATTGCGCCCCGGGCGCATCTTTTTAGATCACAAATGAACAGATTTTGCGGTCATGTCACACGCATTCCAGAACTCCAATTCGGACGTGATTTGAAACGTTAAAAAGCTTGTCAAATCTTCTTTCTAACCCAAGTAGTTTGGATTCTAATTTGTTTGTATGCAAAATTATATGACCATTTTACCCTCCGTTGGTCAAAAAACAAATTATTTCAGTTAAATGCTCACATCTCCAGCATTTTAAATCGGATGGAGACTTAATATATATAGATCAATAGAGTTTTCAAAATACTATAAGATGGTCGAATCCATCCATAAAAATAAAAAACTTTGGTTTATGAAAAGAGGGTATAAAGCAAGTCACTACAAATATCATCGGAATATTTGCTACCATCCCTCCCCCTTTAACATTACGACCCTAAAATCATTCGTCCACCACCGTTAGTTCACCATCTACACCAACATCACTGCACAACCACTACCACAAATGCTACCAAGACCATTGCATGAAGTGTATTTATGTCGTAGGATTAAGTTTAGGGTTTTACCGAAATAATTTATTTTTTGAACAACTGATGGTAAAATGGTCATATCTTTTGATGTACCAAAAAAATAGGATTCAAACTACTTTGGTTAGAAAATAGACTCAAAAAGCTTTTTAAAGGTTCAAACCATGCACAAATTGGAGTTCGGGACAAGGTTGCAAAGTTTGACATGTTATGTAGTTTTTTTGCGCCTCAGGCGCAATTCTGTGCTCCCCAAGCGCACTTCATTAAGCCCCGGGTGCATCCTTTCAGTTCACAAATGGCCGGATTTTCCGTTCTTGCCACACGCACTCCAATTCGGACGTGGTTTGAACCGTTAAAAAGTTTGTCAAATCCAATTTCTAACCCAAGTAGTTTGGAATATAATTTGTTTGTACACAAATAGATTTGACCATTTTACCCTCAGTTGGGAAAAAAATGAATTATTTCGGTAAAATGCTCACATCTCCCGCATTTTAAATCGGATGAAGATTTAGTATATATCCATAAAGAGGGGTTTAAAAATATTATAAGATGGTCGAATCCAACTATAAAAATAACGAACTTTGGTTTATGAAAAGAGATAAAACATGCCCTTACAAATATCATCGAAATATTAGCTACCACCCCTCCACCTTTAACATTCTGACCCTAAAACCATTCATCCACCACCGTCACTTCACGATCTACACCAACATCACTGCACCACCACTACCACCAGCGCCACCACGACCATTGCATGAAGTGTATTTATGTCAAAGGGTTAAGTTTAGCGTTTTACCGAAACAATTTATTTTTTGAACAACTGATGGTAAAATGGTCATATCTTTTGATGTAAAAAAAATATGATCCAAACTACTTGTTGGTTCAAACCATGCAATAATTGGAGTTCGGGAGTGTTTAGGATAAGGCTGCGAAGTTTGACATATTACGTAGTTTTTATGCGCCTCAGGCGCAATGTTATGCTCCCCAGGCGTACTTCATTACACCTCGGGTGCATCGGCCAAACTTTGCGGTCTTGCCAGACCCACTTCCGAACTCCGATTTGGACATGGTTTGAACCGTTAAAAAAGCTTATCGAATTTACTTTTTAATCCAAATAGTTTGGATCCCAAATTTTGTACCTTAAAAGATTTGGCGATTTTACCCTCGACATGTTGAAACGTAAATTACATTGAAAAAATGCTTGCATAACACTAATTTTATACTGGATCAAAATCTATTTTATATCGATAAGGGTATTCCCCACATGTCTTATACTAAATCCGTCGCTGCTCTCATATGCTAATGTAGCAAATCGATTGTAAATTTGGTCATGAAAGTGGAGGTGTGAGTAGACTTCTTCTTATTCTTCTTAGTTGATTCAAAACCTTAAAAGTGGAATTTGGAGGGGAACAGAGGAGTAGTATACTATGGAGAAGAGGATCTTTTCACCCCCGGCGTCAGATGCGGGCCGGCCATGCGGCTATCGGCACAACATTGTTTTCTGCAGCCATGTGATCATCATAGGGATACACTACAAGTGTAATCTTGTACATTTTTTTTATATAACCGGATGTCCGAGCTAGCTTGTGCGCATCTCGACTAATTTCGAGGCCCTGAAGGTAACAACCAAGTATAACGCCAGTGGCCCCAATGATTGGAATGTTTGGCCTCCGTAGGAATGAAACTTGTGACCTCATGGATGAACACTTATTGTTTTCTCACAACCACTTGGCTAAACGCTTGGGGTAAGTAATCTTGTACTTAACTAATATCAATCATGTCCTCTCGAAAATATTGGAGTAATTTATTGGGATTGACCGTTTATTTTTTCAGTACTTCACTCATCACTGATTCGTTGACTTTTTCAAAAATCGAGTAGCTTAATTGGCCCTGTGTTGATATGTGTATATAAAGAGATACTAGTTTTATATGTATGGAGAGAGAGAGAGAGAGAGAGATTTCTTCCTTTGTTCTTAAATCTTCCTTTGTTCTATAAAGAGCCAGTTTCCAGGAGAGAGAGATGTGGGAGTGATATCCCGGGTTTAATTTCATTGCTGCTGCTGCTTGAAGGTGAGAAATCTATGCCTGTTTTGATCTAAATCTCCATTGCTATAGATACACATACTGTAATCTATGCCTATTTAGTTATATTATTCCGCTGCTAAAAAAATGCTTGTTTTGATTCGTTTACTATGTTTACCTCTTCATACACAACACTCTGTCTCCCTGAATCCACAGTGACGGAGCCAGGATTTGGAAGCGAGAAGTTTGATGGGAATTTACTCATGTTGAATGTTGTATGGAAAAATGTGAAGAAGAAAGTTTAGTGTAAATTCATATAACTGGACTTTGTCATGCGCTTTAATTTATTCTTTGTGAAAAAAAGAAACAAAGGCTTGTCTACTCTCATGGCTCCGCCAGTGTTTATACCTCGTCATTACTTTACATGGCGTTTGGGTTTAAGGCCTTGAATCGAATGGATTCGGGATCCTTATTCAGGAAATATATAAACTTCGATTCACCCCGTGTTCTCGTTCTACATAGGAAGACTGGATATGAGTTATCAAACAGAGGTGCGCGTAAGTTAGCCTAAACACTACATGTTTGATGGATTTTTAATTACCTTTGTGACTATAGTTATTTCAAAAGCTTAGATTAGAAATTTGATCCTCCTTGTGCATAATTTGACGAACCATACTCCTATGAATTATCTCTTCGATCAATCCTCTACTTGAGAATTATCAACTTTATCTTAGGTCAAGCTTGATTTACATACCTATAGATATTGTAAATCGTACATTTTTTTTTCGATGTTCAAAAAAAAAAACGCACATTTTTTTTCTCCTGGGTGTGTTTGTTAAACGCCAGAAAAGTGGTCCCGATAAATTTGTAGTCCAATCTCATGTCTAATCCGGCCAATCAAACGGACCCTTAGTAGTTAACCCACCTAGGATATGCACTTTAGATACCTCATTCCATGTCCACTCCTCCAAATGTACCTTGGAACATTAGCTCAACCTTTTTTTTTTTCTTTTTTAGTATACGTATTCACCACCACTATTTGCCTTGGCTCCGCCCCTGTTTCGTATTATCTGATTTGCGTTTCGGTTGTTTACAGATTCGCAGACTATAATTGCATTTGTAGCAGGCTTGGGGTTTACGATGTTTTCGGTTTTCAAAATGTCGAGTCACATTCCTCTACTGCAAACTGGAAGACTCCGGCCGGAGAACCTGGGCCAAAATGCTATAGCAATCATCAGGAACCTCTTCTTCACACTATTCGTTTTCGGGGTCTTGATCTTCACCTTCATCGCGGCGACTTATCAGCCGGAGGACCCTCTGTTTCACCCTTCAACCAAGATCACAACTTTTCTCTCATCGACGTCGAATGCCACTTTTAGATCAGATAACACCATTTTCAAGACCGGTGAGGACTTCATGGCTGCGAACCAGACGGCATTTGCTGACTTCATTAACATAACTGATGTCGATGAAGGTGTGACGGCTGCCATCCCTAATCGCGTTTGCGAGGTAGATAAATCGATTGACTGTAAAGACCAGGAGTTGTTCCATGTGATGATGAAGGCTGCAATAGAACAGTTTAAGGATATACATTTTTACCGGTTCGGTAAGCCAGTTCGTGGATCGGATGATAGTTCTTGTCACATGGCATGGCGGTTTAGACCGAAGGAAGGAAAGAGGGCTGCTTTTTACAAGGACTATCGCAATTTCACTATCGCAAGATCCGACAATTGCTCTCTGGATGTTGCTCAAATCGGAGAATACCACTCGGGAGCGAACGCGAAGAGGAGGAAGAAGAACCATAAACCGGGGTTCGAGAAGAAGCACAAGAAGAAAGACAAGCATCCTGTTTCTCTCCCTACTCTTGGGGAAACTGTAAACGACTCTCTGCCCGTGGTTGAATCGGAGGCTTCGTTTGCCCAGGGCCGGTACTTGGTTTACAACGGAGGCCAAGATAGATGCAAGAGCATGAGTCATTACCTCTGGAGTTTCATGTGCGCTTTGGGGGAAGCTCAGTACTTGAATCGGACACTGGTCATGGACCTGACTATTTGTCTGTCTTCGATTTACACTTCATCGCGTCAAGACGAAGAAGGGAAGGATTTCAGGTTCTACTTCGACTTTGAGCATCTGAAAGAGTCGGCTTCCGTTTTGGATTCAAGTCAGTTCGCGTTCGACTGGAACAGATGGCACCGGAAGAACGGATTGAAAACCCATCTTGTCGAGGATTTTCGAACCACCCCCATGATGCTGTCCGGCGTGGAGGATACTTTGGTCATGAGGAAGTTTGGTTCAGGGGAGCATAGCTATTGGTATAGAGTATGCGAAGGCGAGACAGAATCGGTTGTGCAACGACCATGGCATTTGGTGTGGAAGTCTAAGCGGCTGATGGACATAGTGTCCGCGATTGCATCGAGGTTGAACTGGGATTTCGACTCGGTTCACATAGAGAGAGGAGAGAAGGCGGCGAACAAGGAGCTCTGGCCTAATCTTGATGCGGATACTTCCCCCGAAGCCCTTCTCTCGAAGTTGACGGGAAAGATTGACGATGGGAGGAATTTGTACATCGCAACGAATGAACCGGACACATCCTTCTTCGACCCTTTGAAAGAGAAATACTCCACTCATTTCCTCGACGAGTATAAAGATCTATGGGATGAGAAGAGCGATTGGAACACGGAGACAACAAAGCTCAACAACGGGGTTCCTGTGGAGTTCGATGGTTACATGAAGATCTCGGTTGATACGGAAGTTTTCTTGAGGGGGAAGACGCAAATCGAGACTTTCAATGATCTCACTAACGACTGCAAGGATGGCATCAACACCTGTACCTCCTCAGCCATCTAATCCGTATACTCGAGAGGTTTCAAACATTGTTGCTTCTACGTTTTTGGGGTAATCCGCGCGTATCACCTTTCGTTTCTTAGCTTTTTCTGAAGTTTTGGTATCAATTCAAAAGCAGCACCCCATGTGTCCTGTAATTCTGGAGATTTGAATATCCAATTTTCTTTCGAATTCGTAGCCGCACTTGAGTTTTCTCTCATCCCTTTTGATTTTACTCGCGCGAATAATGGAGGCTTATGGTATGAAATTGCGATTGGGGGGATACCGTATCCCTCGTTGTCGTACTCTTTGATAGTGCATGTTTTCTTCAAAGTCAGCTTCATTGTAATCCAAATGATCTTCTGTGAAGCTTGATCAGATGTTACGCATTTTCGCTTCTTGAGAATCAGGTGAACTACTGCTACTGATGTAGTTCTTGCTATTACTATGGATACAGTAATTTCCAGTCTTGAGGAGAAGAAGTTGCTTGAGAAAAACCCAAAAAAACTTCATAGTGAATGGAAATGGGTATCATCTTTGTGTTCTAAGTTTCTAACGTCTGTTTTATTGGTTTCTAACACGCGGCAGTGTTCCAAAATCGCTGAATAATTACAATTTAGACTCCACCCCGATCAGCCATGCCTGTGAGCTAAGCTACCCGTTGTCCCACGTTCCACCGGGTGAATGGCGGGTCACATCCGCGTACCTCCCGACAACCTTAAGCCCTTTTTAACTATACTTGAAGGGGGGTTTTTTTTTCCCCGGTTTATCTCGTTGTACGTATTTGCTCTCAGTTTCTCACCTAGAGCCTCTGATTATTCCGTGCTCCAGGGGCATCGCTCGGTAAGAACCGAATAATTTTCCCTTCACAATCATATATACTAAGCTCTCTTGTATAAAAGTGTATGCAAAATGTTTGCATTATAGATGTAATCTCACATTTATTATGGGAATCACGTGATATATTCTGTTGAAATCTATGACGGGATTACCCTTTGAATGCCTTGAAAATGCTTTCATTTTCTATTAAAAGTAAAAAACCATTTTGTGGTCTCAAATGAAGGAGTTAATAATAATTTCCTTTACAAACTCACCTGGACCGAGTAACAAACTTGGGCTTGGTTTGAACAGACAATCAAAATCAAGTTCCTAATGCTTCCCTAATCAGTTCTCTCTCTCTCTCTCTGATCAAAAAAAATATTCCATTCAGCCAAAAGGGTACAAATCTAAGCAAACTGGAAACCCATTGACGTGAGGTAATGTTGGATCAATCTGCAGTTTTCCATTTGATTATAATTCGCGGCATTTTCTCGAGTATTCAATCGACCTGATTCTTTTTGAACCTGAATTTGTTGAATCATGTATATTTTTCCATTGCATTTTTGCTATCTTTTGGAAGGGTCTTTTGGCATGTGTTTTGGGATCATGGTAAAACAAAATGATTAAAAGAAAGAAAAAAACGATCGAATTTAGCTCCCCTTTAATTCTATTTTGTCCTTTGCAATCTTCTTCCATTCTTGTTTAAATCCCTCCACAAATACGTGATCCAAACACAGCCTTCCCATGCTTTTCGGATTATCGAATCATGAAATGTGATTTTGGTTCGTATCGTATATCGAATTGTTATAGCAGTTTTCACCAAATGAAATGCGATTGCAGATGCTTGTAGCGATCTTTAGATGTCGATTTATCCCTTCATGTCTCTAGCTAGGACTGTCTTTCATTTTCATCATGCACCGGTTATACGCCGTCTCATTTGGTTTCATTTTTTTCTCTGAAACTTGAATCTTTTCTTCGGTTTCGCGATCCAAAAACTTTGGAAATGAGGACCCATGTTATTTTCATGCTGTGGGAAATTTCTCTTTTTTCACCATTGCAAGCATTACTTGGGAAATTTCTCTTGTGCAAGGAATTTCCTTCTTGTAATTTCTGAAATAAAACACAGGCAATTTCTTTACATAACCGTTTCATTGAACATCTTTCGTGTTTTGTTACGCCGTTTTTGAAAAGTGATTATGTGAAAATAGGAAAAGCTGTGAAGGAATTTTTTGATAAAAATTGTTTTCCACAACAATTCACTTCTCGAAATACCAAGACATTTTGTAAACTTTGTACTTTTACTTTGGTTCTGTTAGTTAGCTACTGCAGTTTCATGAACCAGTTCATGATCATCCACTAACTATTCTTTGTCAAACACTATGTCAAATTTCCTCTCAGCTCAATCCAGAACAAACAATGGCCGAATCGCCCCGGGAAAGAAAGATAGTTGTGCCAAAAATAAACCTAGAGGAGGTGAAGAACACAGCATTGGTGTCGTCCTCATCGCCATCATCCCCTACCACTCTCCGAAAGGCCTCGAGCGTGAAGTACAATTGCCTCTGCTCTCCAACCACCCATGCCGGATCCTTTCGCTGCCGGTACCACCGCAACTCCGGCCTCACCCGCAGCAGCATCTCGGTCGGTGCGAAACTGTCCGAGTATGGTTCTGTTGGCTCTGAACTCGCTGAGATTGAGAGCAAATGCACACTCAATAAGCTGCAAATATGAAAATGTGATGAAATTGAACTGTGGTGGTTGAAATTTGTTTGTATTGGTATCTGAGGAACTGATCTGAAACTGCTTATGAATAACTTATGTCATTTGGTTTGTAAGTATTGATGATGGTTGTGGTTCTTGGATAGTCGTGGTTTGTGTTCCATCTGGTGCTTTTCTTTTTTTGCTAAGCTAAAGGGTGGAGGTGAGGGCGACCAGGCATAGCCACCCTCCCCTGGGTGTGACCATGGGGACTCTAGACCCGTGGCGGATCCCGGGAGGGACCAAAGAACCATAGCAACTACCGCCCCAACAAGAGCTAGCGGGCCAAAGCCGGACAGAGGAAAAGGACCAAATTCGAGAGGAGCTCCGCTGGCACAACTCGAATTTGGTACCTCCTACCTCAGCCAAACCCAAAGGGAGTAAGCCTTGACCAACTAGGCTATCACCCCCGAGTGTTCCATCTGGTGCTTGTTGGTATGATTGGTGTGTGTTACATTAGGGTGTTTGTAAGTTCATGCAAAATCCATGTCTGTGATACAGGATATTCTTTGGCCTCAAAAATTTTTGCGGCCATGTCCCGATGCACTTTAAGCCGCACGATTGTTTCCATGATTGTGTCCTGAGATGGACACTCAAACCGAATTTTTAAGATACAGTAAAGAGAGTGTATTCAGTATCTAGTGAGATGAGACTTTTAATGGCAACCTTAGGATTGGTGTAGTGGTAGTCACTTGATAATTAAGGGCATCAAAAAGCATTTGGTTTTGGGGTTCAACTCCTACTTTGCGTGTTGGACCGGTTTATATGGGACTTTGTCCTGCCCGGGCTTTAATGGACCCTCCCGCTAGTTGAAGGTGGAATTGATTCTCTAATTTAATGAGTCCATTGAACCGGATACTGAATTCTTAAAAGAAAATATAAGAATTTCAATGGCAGAGAATCTAGTTGTTATTTGGCATAGTAAAAAACCTAGCAGTAACAATCAGTGAGGAATCTGGTCTCTGTCATGGCCTCCAAAAGCTGAAAGGACTTGTTAGCCAGTATGGAGCAACAAGGACAATTGAGTTTGGATAAGATGCAAAGTTAAACCTTGTGGTTGTAGCAGTGGCATGGCAGTGACTTGTTAGTACGAACGGCTCTGATGGTGCAGCCCTGCACAGCACCCACCCCGTTTCCCAGTGGAAGCTATGTACTGAAATCGACATTCTGGTTTTGAAAACATCCTTTACAACAGGGCAAGTATCACTATGTGACATTGTTATTCCTCTCTTCTTCTTCTTTTTTGATAGGGTATCAGCTGGGACCGTGGTGCTATTATGAGCCGGAAAAGACCGGGAAAAAAAAAAAACCCGGATGGCCTATAGAACAGATTCTCCCTAGGTCGTGAACAACACGATCACAAGTTCCAAGGGTTTGAATCGCGGAGAGACTATAGCAAGGTCTACCTCCCACCATCGTCGTGGTATGGGTTCGAGTTGTAGAAACCAGTCTCCACCGTAAGTGAGAGATACATGTTATCTACCTACTCCGTCTCCCAAGCCTTACTCAAAATCAAGAATGTCGAATACAATCAAGAGTCTGATTTATGCTTCTTTTGAGGACAAGAAAGTGAGATTACACCCAAAAGGCCACAAGTTTTGAGGTATATAGCAAGCATATCTCCATAAAGCCTAAGCTCGAGAAGCATAGAACATCATTATAAACCTCAACGAAGAATGTACAATAGTACAATTAGGTTTCACAACAACACACTAAATACTGGCTCATAAACTCAGGTCCAAAGCCCGGCTGGCCGATGCATGCATGCACATAAACTATCACCTCTGTGTACACAACTACGCTATACACCGATACCTTTACATTGCATGAGACCCTTGCAATGCTTTGGGTCAACTAAACAGTCGGATTCCCTTGTCTGTACCAGTTCTGAGAAAAACTCACATTGGAGTGGTATCTTCCCCCTCTTCCTCCTCCTCAGGCGGTACCATACGAGTCCTGCAAAGAGGGCACGTGACATTCCAATAGCTCAACCATTTTTCCAAGCAGTTTTTGTGGAAAAGATGGCCGCATGGAAGGTCATTTATCTCTGCATTAGGTTCAAACTCCGTCAAGCAAACAGAGCACTCTGGTTCGGGCCGTCGGGACTTGCACACAGAGTCGAACCGGACTGCCGGGGTCCGGCTACGGAATTCCTCCATGTAGGTCTCTGAGGGACTTCCACGGCACTCATTGAAATCTGAAGGGTGTTCGTTGGAATATTCTTCCCACGGTGCTATACGGATGCCAACAACATGGAGGGCTGAGAGGACTATGTCGCGGACAATGGAGATGGATATGGCTGTGTTTACAAGGATTACACATAACACTCCTCCGTCGGCAGGAGTTGGGTAAGGTGGAAGACCCATACTTGATTGGAAACCTGAATACAAGAAACGAAAGAAATTAATTCCTCAAAACAGAAGGGGAGAAAAGCAAGCAGAAGACTCAAACAAGATAAAGAGAACTTGTTCTGTACCATTTCTTCTTAAATATAGTCTAATTCCTCAGAAATCTGTCCATTACTCTGGTTTTTAAGAATTTGTAAGCACTTTCTAGTACAAATGAGCAAATAAAAGAAGGGAAAAAGCAATTCACCAACTGCTTCATAGAACTTTTTTCATTTTCTACTTTTTTAAAGAAACCAACCACCTGTTTTTCATGAACAGAAAAAGAGATGCTTTAATCTACCCCTCAAAAAAGAAAAAAGAGAGGTACTTTTTTTTCGTTTTTTTACCTTTTTTCTTTTCCTTTTCCTCTTTTTTTCCAACTCAGAAAAGCATATTGACAGAAAACAGCATGTTCCTTAGTTATGCCACGGTAATACGGTATTCATGTGAAAAACTAAAAATAGGTTGAGAAACAAGGGGGAAGAAAACATATTTCTTGAAGTAAACCAAGCACACCTAACTTCTTTAGGTTTCTAGACATGCCATTTTGGAGAGAAATTCCCTGAAAAACCAATCCACACTTCATGTTTTGTACAAATGCCTTGCAATTTTAAACAGGGGAAAAAAAAAAAGGAAGAAGAAAGAATTAAAGCAAGAATGATCTAACATAAAAGGAATAAGTCCATGCCAAAAAATTCACTCACAAAGCTTAAACCTCAATCAGTTCAGTCACAAAGTGCACTCACCCATTATGAATGCAACAAATTGGTAAACAGATTTAATAACATGGTTCTCTAGAACAAAAAAGGTAACTTGTGACGAAGAATTTCATATTCAAATAAACTGGGTAATGATAATGTCAAAACTGTTTTTGTTGGTGCCAAAACTCTAGTGCATAAAAAGCTTGTACCATGTGCAGTGTACAAGACTTTTATGCACAGGAGTTTTGGCGCCAACAAAAACAGTTTTGGCATTATCACTACCCAAAAAATTGGCTTCAATAGGGCTCAAGGAAAGAAACTATAAGTCACCTATAGTAGAACAAAGAGGAGAAAACAGCTTACTGAGACTGATAATTCTCTCTGGGTTACAACTGTGTATTTATTCTACAAGTCCTATCGAAAGGCTGAGAGGTAGGTTAAGAATTTGCGAGTAGGAGAGTATTATGCACTTTCCGAGGCTCTCTCAATGCTTTTCTTCTATTCTACAAGCCCTATTTTTCAGAAAGTTGATTTTCCTCATGGGTTTTTCTTTTCTTCTCATGGAAAGGATTTTGGCCACATAATGTACTATCATAACTCCCATGAGTCCCATCCCACTTCCCCACTCATAACTCCTCCATCTTTTACAAAAGCATGATTTGATCCAAAAGGACTTTCTCAATCACTTTACCATCTAAAGTAGCAAACACTGTTCAATGGTGGAGATCATGGGAGTGAGCCTCTTGTCTTGCCACCAATCCAAATAATGGTGTATTGGGAGCCCACCCAATAGCTCCAGGACTATGAGAATTCATAATTATCCTGCAGAAACTATAACTACTTATCTCTATACATCACTATACAAACAAATCATCTATGACAATCATACAATACATAAGCAGAAAATGAAGGCAAGTCATTGAGATTTTTGGCAGTACAGGCCAAACAGAAGGATATGCAGATTAGATAGTGAAAATCTTGGATATTTCACCTAAAAGAGATCGAATTATGAAAAACCCAGATGGGCATATTGAAAAAGATTTCAAATTTCAATACTATATGATATAAATAACAAATCAGGCCAATATACATGAAAAATAAAAAGGAGACAGAAAATAAAATTTGAGATCTAACCGTTGTGGGATCAGATTAGTAGCACTACTTCAATTAGGCTAACATCAAGAGGTGATTCATAACTCAGATCCAATTCAGATAATTTTCTATTGAAACAGAAGAAAAAAATAATACACAGCAAAAAAAAAATATATACAGTAGACAAAATGACAAATGGGAGGTGGAGAGGCTTACACTTGTGAACTTCAAAGAAGGAGCAATAGGCGTACAATTACTAGTGCAGATTATACTGACAACTGGGCTGAAACTGTATACTGATTTTGGAGAAGGGGTTAAGAATCAGGAATTAGGATTCATGGGGTTTCCAAGAAGGGTGTGGATTTGGATTGTGCTGCTGATGAAGAAGAAGAAGAAGCTGGTGGATAGCCCTCCCTCACATAACCCAACTACGCAATTTATATACACAGCCTGACCCCACAAAAGTTTGTCAGCTAGCTTAACCCATGTTCCTTAACCATGGTAAGGTGTAACTATGGTTTCTTTGTAGGACAAGGTCCCATAGTGCGCCAATTCACTAAGGGGTGTAGGAAGCCTCAGTTTGCTTAACCGAAATTTTGTCATCGTAATCTGAATCACCAATTTGTAGAAGTTGCTCAACACCGCGAGTGTTTCAAAAATTAAGTTAATCAGATATTGATATCGATATGGTTTGAGATAGATTTGTGAGCGATATAGTTTGAGATAGATTTGTAGTAGTTTTTTTTGAATTTTACTGACCATTTATTTTTTTTTCAACTAATGTTCTCTCATTAAGAGATTAATGATATTCGATCAATTTACATAGCGTACTCTACAAACTAAACAAATTAGATATTAATAACAAAATATCAGTCGTGCACACCAAGGCGTCCTATACATAATGCATTAGCGCACAATGGGGACCTTGTCCTACTCTGCAGTTTAATTTGTACCATCTTCTCCTTATTTTGTTACTTCTATGAAAAAACATTATGAAAGGTAGTGACCGTCCTTGGACATGAATATCAAAGAGCTTCGGGACTTGGGAGCAAATAAGAATAGCCAAAAAGATCTAAAAAAAT
The DNA here is from genome assembly GCA_025642025.1 of Rhododendron ferrugineum. Classification (NCBI taxonomy): domain Eukaryota; kingdom Viridiplantae; phylum Streptophyta; class Magnoliopsida; order Ericales; family Ericaceae; genus Rhododendron; species Rhododendron ferrugineum. The sequence continues at coordinate 3,803,530 of JAOTQK010000019.1, forward strand.
AAAATAACAATAGCCAAGCGACCCGATGTGAGGGTTTAATTTTCATCCAAAAACAGATAAAAAGATCTACAATCAAACCCAAACACTAACTATAATCAACAAACACAAAGAGGCAATCTTATGTCAAAATCTTAAACGCGAGCCTCAAGCTCTATCCACACCGACAATAACGTTCGGCATAAGTGGTTGTTAGAGATTAAGACACTAAGACGCCTCGGGATGGCGCAAAACCCTAATAAGAGATATCCATGAATGCGGATGAAAATTCTTCTCGCACTTGTTTCCATCAAGTCTATCACCGGCACGTTCTTGATCGAGGCCATATTCTTTTTGTAACTAGATAAATGTTTTATAACCATGTGTCTGAATCAGTTTGCGCGCACCTCAATTTGAAAGTTAGGAGTTCAGGAAAACAAAATCTTTGAATTTAGGCACAAAATACTAAATCCATGTTCTCGTTTGCAGTAGCTAGGAGATTCGCATTCGAGGTAATAACATTAATAATATCATCAATAACGCTGGTCCTAGCAGAAGCTCGTGTGGGGGCATGTTTGGTCACATGATTGTGTCAACACTCTCTCATTCATGTATCAAGTACTATTACACAGGCTATGAGCTAAAGTTCGAGATATGGTCGCTTTAGCCCTCTAAAAATTTATAAATTTTAGGAATCCTTCCCATTTTGCTATCCCTTGCAGTAATCTGACAAAAGAGGGCACCGGCTTCAAATTTCGCTTTAGCCCCCAAAAGTCAAGGCCGGCGCTGCTACTACACTACCTTTCATACTCCAATTATATGCACTCGCCCTTTCCTCTACGTGTCCTCCTTGCAAAAGGGGCACTCAAGAAATGTCTTTGGCATTTATGTCCACGTGCTTTTCTCTACGTGTCCTCTTTCAAAAGGGGCACTCAAGAAATGTCTTGGCATTTATGTCCACGTGGAATGCCAAGTGTCTTCAATAATGTCACACAAATGAGTAAAATGTCCCACATACAAGTCATGTCCCTCTCACTTTGGATGAGCTCCCCCTTTCTTCAAACGTTCACATTCTTTGCTAATTTGTTGAACAGGAAAGAAGAAGCTAACGCCTCATCTTCCCCTGGGGCACAGATTTTGACAGACCCGGGGATGCTACCAAGCAGTTTCCTGCCGAGTGTATATGGACCGTCCATCTCGACAATTAATGGTTCAGATTGAAAACAAACTTTTTCAGGAAAGAGAAGAGTTAGTTCGTTTTTTTTAATCTGGACCTACTTTTGGACGGTCCAGATGCGCCCTGCACCCGCTTGGCAGGGTGCATGCTTGGCAGGAACCGCTTGGTAGTGTCCCCAGATCCGATTTTGATATAGACCAACTTATGATAGGACAGTGTCACGAGATCTAAACTTTTACATCTAAGTTGAGACGTGACGAAGTATGGACATACCCTTCTTGTAAAACTTTCAGAAAGGGTGCCAATCAATTTTTAAGGATGAATCCTACTCAAGATTTGTATCAATTTGTATTAAATCGAGCTAGCCACCACGCTAAGTGTAGGACCGAACTAGCCTACGCGAGTATGGAATCAGATGGTTGCGGCTTTCAGATTCGAGGCGATGATGGTGCGACCTATAAGCTGGATCAGGATACATAAAAAGTATCGCATCTTAATAAGTGAGTAGAGACGTCAAAAAAGAAAAGGGCTACCATCGAGAGTCAGCGTCGACAGAGTAGGCCGCCACGGTAAACATCGGTTGAGGAACGTGGTAACATAAAGTGCCACATGGATTAACTATAAACTTTGTCATGTGTACGTATATAAGCTCTTAGACACCTTCTCGCCCAGTAAATCGATTACTGAAGGCACGCTCTGTCCAAAGTGTACCATACCCACCGGGCCACCCTTTGTGATTGTTTTTTTGTGTGCCTCTATGATGAATTATTTGTGCACTTAGGAGGGTCTATCCAGAGAGTTGTCATATACACAACTCTGGAAAGACCAAGCCACATGTCTGGTCACTTGCTTTTGTCTACATCCAAGTTTGTACTACGAATCTCCGAAGAGTTGTCAATTGTCCAATCTCAGGACCACCGAGAGAGAGAGAGAGAAGAGGAAGTGTACTGGGAAAACTTAGGCAATAATGGCATCTTTTGAATATGCAGTTTTGCCAATTGATTAGTTAAATCTTATGTTATAAGCAAAAATAGTAATTGGGTGGATGTGTTTTGCTCTGAAAGCTACAGTTAACTCACTTTCTTTGGTATTTGCCTCATTTACAAGCACAGAGACTATTGGATTAGGATTAGGGTTAGGGTTGAGGTTGAGGTTGGGTTGTTTTTTATTTTGGTTTTGGTTTTTGGTTTTGTTTTGTCCGGATGTTTTGTCCGATTTCTGTCCTGGCTGGTTTCCCCAGTCCGGGGGTTTGTACCGGTTTGGTTTTTCCAGATCTGGTGGGTGTGGTTGGTGGGTCAATAAGTGACTGATTTCCATCAATTTTTTGATGATGTCTTTGATATGGAGCTCCGCCATCTCAAGGCGACGATGTCTGGGTACTAGCTCCACGTATATCGATCCATGTTGCGAATGTTGACCGTGTGAAGAAGAGTGTTGGCTCATGCATAGGCGCTAGACATTAGCTTCGTCTTTTTGTATTTCTTGTATATCGTTAATTTTGAGGCTTGATTGTGTTTCTTTATCTCTGTATTGGGATGTCAATCTATAGATGCCGTATGGCTTCTTGGAACGGTAATATCTTCTCTTTTCGGGTAAAAAAAAAAAGCACAGAGACTAGTTGGGTACCTAAGTAAAGACCAGACCCTCAAATCTCAATCAATCGGAAGACAATTTGTTGTGAAATTGCCTAAGTACTCCAACCATGTGGTATGTTGGAAGCAAAATCATTTGACTTTGTAGGCCATTTTCACCTAACAACCGGGGAAGAGAGAGAGAGAGAGAGAGAGAGAGAGAGAGAGAGAGAGAGAGAGAGATCCTGCCATGAGACGTTTGTTTAATAAACTTTGGTTTTCGCACGATCTAAATATTCTATACTCAATTTTGTTTATACCAGTAGTTTCGATCGGGACTTGGAGTTCTTGTAAGCACTACAGGGTTGTAGGACACTCCGAAAGCAACCTTCGAGAGGAATGATCATCACAATCCGAAACGGTCACTTCATAGAGCTTGTTAAGAACTTTGTTTCTGTAAAAAAAAACTCAAGTTGATCGGATATTGATAGCTACATGGTCAGACAACATGCATTTTTGAAAAATAAACCATCAGTAGGATTCAGTGAATGAGTTATAAGACACATCTCGCTTGATCATATTATTATAAGTGTCTGGTTAACTTGATTTGTCGAACCTTTCTAGTGCTCCGCGAATTCTAAAATTTGATCGGTTGGGATTGTCATGGTTATATCTCAAAAAAAGCCTTATCAATGCACTGTAGTGCGACAACAGGAAACCCATGTCCGTATTTCAGTACATGAATGGTCATTGAATCAAGTGAAAATCTATTACTAAATTCCCAAGATTTTGAAGACGATTAAACAAACCGAAATCTTGATACGGGCAAGATTTGGTACAGAGGATGAAAAACAATACATGAACCAAATAAGCATAAAGTCACATGTGGAGATATAATGTGGGGAGACCAATTTCCTCTGTTTGTTTCATCCTAAGGATCTGGATCTCATTCTAAGGTCTCAGATTTGATTCTTCTTGCCAAACCACCTCACCCCATGCGTAAGTGTGTGAAACGGGTGTTGGAGGAGCTGTAGCAATCAGTCCGAGGTGCGCGCAAGCTGGCTTGAAACACCGTAGATTACCAAATAAAAAATGGTAAAATTACAAGGAGATCCCCTCATCAATATGTTTTGGACACGGAGATCCCTAACTTTTAAAACCGCCCAAAAGCACCCCCCCCCACCCCCCCCCCCCCCCCCCCCCCCCCCCACCG
>JAOTQK010000019.1:3807566-3834773 GCA_025642025.1 Rhododendron ferrugineum
CACCCCCCCCCCCCCCCCCCCCCATCTATATGAAATTAAAAATTGGCTAACTATGTTAACGGAATCAGGGAAAATAACGATTTTATCCCTTAAAACTCGCCCACAATGACCCCCTCATTTATAAAAAATTGTCCACGCTGATCCATTCATCTTAACGCTCTTTTGACAGAAGGATGTTGATTCGTTAACGGTTATATTTGAGGAGGTGCTTTTGGGCATTTTTAAAGGTTAGGGGTGTTTGTATCCAAAACATATAGATGAGGGAAATTTCGTGTAATTTTACCATAAAAAATAAAAATAAAAATGTGGGGAGACCCAAGTTCGTTGAACGATAAAAGTAGGCAAAAAAAAAAAAAAGCCCATGAATGTATAATGTAAACCCATTCGAATCTCACGTGCTTTCCCATTCCGGCACCGTGGAGCGAGTGAGTGGGCCCCCATGCAGAGGGAAAGTGGGACACATCATGAAGTCGAATGGTAGTAATTATTCAACCTCCTGGTATTACGACTACAACCGTATCGAGTCGCTCGTCGCTCGAGGTTTGGCTCGATTGGTGGAGCGGTAAAGTCGAGTTCGAGATTGAGTTTTATGCTCGTGTAGTAAACCAGTTGAGCACGACACTTTAAAGTTCAGCTCGTTTGTACAGTCTTGTCTTATTTATAAGGGCTCGTTTAGTAAATGAACCAGGCTCGAGTTTTAAGCTCGTATAGTGGACAAGCCGCGTCGAACATAACAAAACTTGACTCAGGTCAGCACATTTCACCCCTACTCGGAGTACTATCTCGATTGCTCTCGTAGTACAAAGACGGAGCTCGACTCCGTCTTGATGTTTGTACTAGAGAAGAGAACATGTCAGAATAAACATGTTAATGGATAATGCTCGGGAAATGGCTAAAATCCTACTATATCCGTCGCCATTCTTTTGTCCATCGTCCCATCCTAACCGGATAAAAAACTAATTGTAACTTTTAATTGGTAATACTATTTATATGCAATATGGATATTGTTTGATAGATCTCAATGAACTCTTTGAAACGATGTTTTCAAAGTTATAAAATATTATAGATTGCAAGATATAATCAATTGAAAAGTGACACGGACTTCCAAAAGGGACTAAAGAATTGAGACGGGGGAGTAGTAAGATTTAGATCTCTGGTTTAACATACAAAGCAAGATGCAATTCCAAGTCCAGAACATGTCAGAATAACATGGCTCAGCCCCTCTCTGAAGCACAATAAAAACTTGGTTAGGGTTTGCCGACGCACCGAGAAAACGGAAAAAAAAAATAAAAAAAATAAACAACCACCTTGGTTAGGGACCAAATCAAGGCTTTTGAGTGTGCTTTAAACTAGGGCACGTTCTTCTCCTCCTTTCCTACCTTCCTGTGCAGAACAGTCACCTTGCAAAATGTCAACAACAGCAACTTGTGTCCTTACATATCACACAAAAAATCAAAGCAAGCGAATGAATTAGTGTAATGTATCGAAAAGCAGATAATATTGCAAGCAGGAACACGGGCACATCGTACAAGCAGCAGATACAGAACAGAAGGTAGAATCCTGATAATCATAGCGATCAATTCCACAGTAAAATTTTACACGTTCTTATCAATATGAACCAATTCCACAGTAAAATTTTACACGTTCTTATCAATATGAACTGCTCGACGCAGTAGTTACAGAAATCGGAAGTTCATCGAGCATGTTGAACTACTAGAGACTCATTACAAACTGGTTGTCTCTCACAGCTACAGTGTAATGATTTATGCTGTACACAGCTGAAAATGAATGATACCTACAGTTCGGTATGGCACATGCCCTCCTGCCGAACCAAACATTGATCCTGTATTATGCATTCTTATATAACTCTGGGGAAAATTATTACACGAATCTTTTGATCTCACCTGGCAACTGAGTTTGGCTACTGGCCATAACTAGGCCACACAGGCTACAGATGCGGAAAAAATTATGGGATAAATAGTTCACCTAACTTATACTCAGCATGGGTCCAACTATAAAAGGTAGGCTTTCGTTGTTTTGATAATAGCGATTTCCTCTTCATCATCAGATGATGTCACAATCCATCCTTTCTTTCTCTATACTGGAGAATCAGATTTCTCCATATTGAATTTCATTGGTGAGGCAATGAGAGCATTTCTTCATCCTTTTTTATGTACTTTGGACAACAGAAGCTCCTGTGAGATGTGTAAGTACAAAGGAAAACAATGCATGAGTCTCTTCCAGCCTGACATCATCATTCCATAAAATTGTGCAATCAGCAGCTCCTTGTTTGGCTCAGCAGCTCCTTGTTTGGCTCAACGGGTCATAATCATAAGCATCACCAGCCTTGACAAAGCGCCCCTTCACACGCTTCCTTACGTCAGCCCTTGCCTTGCGAGTAGCGTATCTTACCTTCTTTTCAAATCTATGACACAATAACACAATGTCAGATACTTAACAACAGACCAAAATGATAAAGAAGAAATCCATCACTTGGAAATTGAAGACAAGGTAAAAAAATCGAAGCACTCAGTTCAAGCTAATAATCCCCATGAATAATTGGAGACGAGGTCCGTCAACAGACTCGAACACTTTTTGAGAAGGCAGTGATACAAAACTGTCTTAATGGATGGTCCCCTTCTTTTAACCCAAGTGTTGCTGAGAAGAAAAACAACAAACGAATACCAAAATGCGAGGGCCTTACTTGCGTTTCTTCTTCTTTTCCTTGTAACGCATAACAGCATCACTCCTACTTGAAGGGAAGGACGAACATTCAGGACCCAGAGGGCCCCATTGAGGCTCCCCCATGAGAAGCATTGAAGAAGCAACACAATCTTGATTCTCTTGATACTCTCCAGCACTGCTCTCTACTGAAAGACCGGAAAATGAGAGGCTGGAGTGGGCTTTCATTGCAAAACAAAGTTTTGGTTCTGTTCTAAAGCTCAGCATGGAATCAGCAGACGCTGCATTGCTGCAAGCTGGCTGCCTGATATTACCCTGTCCAATTGATGACCCCTGGAGGAAAACAATCGATATCCAACAGTAAGTACATTTATTTTTACATTCAAAGGTCGTTTTCAGTAGTGATTCAAAGATAGATATTGGGACACTCCATCAGAAATACACCATTGCCATTCATGTAAGTGCAAAATAATTGCTCGCATGAGATTGATATGCGTAAAAACAATGAGGAGACGATTTTTTGTCAGTTTGAAAAACTGCGGGGGCAGTAATCATCAGAAACTCAAAGCTGCCTCATGCTATCCTATGCAAAAAAAACTTGGACATATGTGAAGCAATAATGAGGTACTCCGTGTTTTAAGTAATTAGTCTTATAAACAATTTTTGAAGATGTATAATGTATAATAGCAATTAAAGAACTGGTTACCAAGACTGAAAACCTGCAACAACTCAAGAGCTTGAGAAGATAAGAACATATAACGGGCCATGAGAGAAAACTGCAGATAACCGATAAGCAGGTTGGGTGCCAACAGTGTAACATAGCCAATTACAAGTCACACCCCGAATTCTGAAATCTTTTTCTGTTCTTTTGGGATAACAATTCCTGAAATCTCATACTTAACTCATAATTGCCAAGTAACATTAGAGATTCCCTCTTACTTCTTTCCGATTCTGGTTTCTAGAAAGGGCAGCCCACTGGAACTCCAGTTTGGCTCCCCAAGCTAGCTAAAGAATTTCCATGAATACATAACTTGGAGTGCAATTTATGTGGAAGTGCCAAAGGAAAGATTTTAAAATTTGTGAGATAAAAGTAGAAATTATCAAGTAGCTATCACGCTTTCCATAAGGTACACATTTAAACATCGCTTCTAAATTCTAAGTTGCACATACCATCAAATAGAGTATTGAGGGACAGTTTTCGTTCTCTAGGTCAGATAGGAATAGATTTGATATGAAGTTCTAGTAACTTCTCCAGACAAGCAAAAGAACTAAACAAGAGCTACACTTTATGAGACTGTACAGAAAGTTACTGCAAGCACGGACCACAACGCATAATAATAATGGCGAAAAGATTAATCTCTTCACTGTTCTCGTGTCAACTCAAGCATATACAAAAGAGAGAGGAGAGAATACAAAAAGTAGCAAAAAATAAAACAGAAATCATATCCACCAACAGCACTCAATTTACCAAAAGTCTGACAGATAAGAATGTAGCAATACTTGTCGATGAAGTTCCATTTCTCACGTGTCAGAACAATGCATTGACACACTACAAAGCAGAAAGAGGAAAAGAATAAAACAATAACTAGACGAGAAGTTTAGGGTTGAGAATAACTAAGCAACAAAAGATTAGGCAATAGAACCTCAGCTTCACATGTGCCCTGACAGTTCATATCAGCACCAGACATGTCCTCAACTCCAAACAAGCTGTCAATCCCATCATTACCGAAAAGTGGTTCTGGATTATTAAGAGCTACACCAAATAGATCTTCATAGTTCTCAATATTCAAGTCAACTTCATCCATATTGAAGTCCTCATAAAATCCATCAATTTCATTTAAACTAGGTGCTTTTGTTCCAGGACAGCGCATCTACATTTCAATCAAAGGAATTTAGATTAGTTCTCGAGCAATTGAGAAAACTGATAACTCTAAACATATCATAATATTAAAAAGTCGAAGCTCGCAGCTAAATAATTTTGCACTTCAGCAATCTATACTGACGCTCAACAAATTATCACCGAAACCAACGTTCTTTAATATTATTGCTAAATTGCTAGGATTCAAAAACGAGTCAAATGATATTTTGGGAAGAAAAGCCAAAGACTGTACAATCCCAGGACTCTGATGTGTTGTGTGTGTGTGCATTGTGATGGTACTATTTGGTTAACTGGATTGATTAAGGTTGTAAATTTTTGAGGACCAAGAAAATGTTTGGAGAACGGAAGAGAAAAGTCTCAGCAACTACCCTTAAAACAAAGGCACTGCAAGAAATATCATTGTGTCAGCATATCATGAGACATCAAAAGATACAGACAACTTGGGATAGTAACGCATGTAACGACGGCACTATAAAGCCAATTTCTAATTTTGTAAACAAGATGATCATGTTTGTCTACTTAGGCATGAAAAGGGAATTGCCAATTGGAGAGATGACAAATGCCTTTGTGTAGTAAACAAAGACCCCACTAACTAAGCTGGTCAAGCCGCTACTAGTTGTCCTAGAGAGCTAGGATTTGAACAATCTTCATCCTAGCTTGCGCCTTGTGGGTGGTGGGCTACCACTTCCATTGTGAATGTAGTCCATCAATGACATCGGGAAAAAATTAAGTAGATAACTGAAGACAAACTTTTTCGGGGAAAATAGTCTGTAACCTGTCATACGTGCATGGTGTTGGTGGAAAGTGTTAAGGGCATGAAGTCGTAGCCAAAGCAATCTACCTAGTTGTCCTATCTTACGGAGTCAGACAAGTTGATAGATATCACAGACATGAGTCACTTGAGAAATCTATATATAACCATATACAAACAACTTCTAAGATAATGAACTTCAGCAAAAGCAATGACGCCCGGGAAAAGTTGCATACATTCAGATCGACACCCATCAAAGAATGTTTGCAACCCAAAAAATATATATGCAGAGGTTCTCCACATGCCCAAAATGCTAGTTCTTGAGATATCTCAGTGGGAGATTTTACCTCAAAGACAATAATTAGTCAATTACCTTAGATGAAGTCAAATTTGTCAATCCCACAGGGTGATCTACAGCTTCTGGCTTGATATTCAGCTGTGGCATTGAAGAGGAACCCGTCCAAACGCTCGACTTCTCAATATTCTTCACGTCATTCGCTTCGATCAAGACAGATACATCTTGCCCATCATTACTTTGTAAAGGTTCTGTGCAGTTTATCAGACTCTTGTCGTTAATGCTCATTGAACTCATTCCCTTTTCACAAGTTGCATCACCCAAAGAAGGCTCATCTAAAACAAATGACCAGAGCGTAGAGAGCTCTTCAGCCGAAGGACAACCGGAATAACAATTAACTGTCTGCTTCTTATGAGTTGAAGCTGAGGTAGAGCCAATGTGCCCCAGCCAATCGCAATTCTGACAAAGTGATATATTCTCTTCGACACATCTAACAAATGAAGGCTGTGAATTGCATCTTCCACACACGAGAGTCCTAGAATGACGCCTTGAAAGGGCATTTGCAGAATGGACATTGAGATCACAAGATAAACATAAGCAAGCTGCATCCGATCGACAATACACCATTGACCTTTGCTCTCCACAGAAATCACATAGGTGACCCATGTTTCAGCTAACCCTTCTTTTACTAGAATAAAACACCAATCCAATGAGGGAGAAAACTCGTACTGTTTTTTTCCCAAGTTACTCAACCTCTTCTGAAACTATATAACTATGAACAGAATAGCTTCTTAAATGGACATCAATCCATCACCAAGAGTTCATACAGATATCCACCAGCAACCGCTCGCTCTAAATAAAGATGTGAAATAATCTGCATTAAACAAGACAAAATGTAACTTGATGTGAATATTTGGACTTCTAATCACCGAATTTCATTCCTACAGTTCAACTGTTTGGAATTTTCTCTGTACAAGTACCAAAAATCAGTAAATTAAAAACAGAATCCACCCTACATACGAGTGGAGGAGCTATGACAAATATTCCATGAAAATGAAAACAGTTCTTGACGGAATAAAGTTCGTTCCAAACAGCAACTTTGAAAACGGTAAAGATACCAAAGGCATACTTGAGGACACATACATGCCAGAATAGATTCATGGGGTCCCAACTAATTGAGCACCCAGATTCCAGAAAAATAGTGACAAATTAAAGAGAATCAGCATAAAAGGTACATGAAAGTATATCATAAGAAACACAGAAACAGTAAAAACATATCCGGAAAAACACACACAAAAAAAAAAAACTAAGGCAGAATGAACAATTTAGCTCTTTCGTATCCATAAAAATCGATACGTACCCCAATTTGTTATCACGAGATAACAGCATAGATAACTGTAACCAGTGGCGGACACAAGTGGGTGCCCGAGGCATCTGGCCGCTGCACAACTCCAAATATTCCCACATATAAATCTAGTTTCAGGTTAATATCTTTTACTATTAGAAAAGTCTCTAGGACTGGCCCATGCAAGTCCTTTGGGCGAAAAAATATCTTCGAATTCTTATGCCTGAAATTTTTGGGTGTCAATTATTCTTAGCTCGCGTTTATAAAATTAAATGGTGGCTACGTACACACAATCTTGTCGGACATCGCGAGTAGCAACAAATGATTATGAGTTTTATTTTTTATGACTAAAATATAAATCCACGAGGTTCAAGCCCCTGCTAGGTCCGCCACTGACTGTAACTGTGAAAATTCTCGCCGTAAAATTGTAAAACAAAAACAAAAATCGAAGAAGAAGAAGAAGAAGAATTCATTATCAGGCAAACACAAACAGATCATATGGGAGTGAGAATCAGTTTGAAGCCAGAATCCAAGCCATGAATTTTACAGTAACACGAAATGATAAAATTCGGACAATTACAGATATACACACCGAATCATAGCCGAAAACAGAGGACGACAGGGGCCAAAAGCACAGAGTGCTTTTTCTTCAGAATTTCGCGTACAGGAACCCTAACGATAAAGAAGCGATCGCCCTTTCCAGCAGCTCATCTCTCTCTCCTCTCTCTCACTCTCTCTCCTCTCTCTGTGAGTTAGCTTTGGGGAGGAGAAGTCGTCTTCGTGTGTGTGTGTGTGTGGTGACGCAGACAATTAAATATTAATAAAAGAGATTGTAAAGTGATAAAAAGTGCAGATATATGTGAGAAAAAGTGTAGAGAGAGAAAATCGAGATGATGAGAGAGAGAAGAGGTGCGGAGAGAGAGAAGAGAGATGAGGTGGGACCCCGTCCCTTTCACGAAAGGTAAAGGTAGGCCCCTCTCCTTTACTTTCCTCCTTGCTGCCCTGGCCCCACCCGGCCAAGCATTACAACAAATGATATGAATACGAAATTGATTTTAACACTTTATTCAATAATAATTACTATGAAGTTAAAAGTGTAATTTCGTATCTACGAAATAATTAAAAATTAGTCTTCATATCACCTAAAGTTTTCCTTTTTGGGATATAATTGAAAGTATTTTTCTAAATAAAAATTTAGTTTTATATTCCCTCCGTCCCAGTTTAAATATAAATTTGCCCCTATAGAAATCTGTGCATTTTTAAACCTCAGAAAATATATTTTTATATGTTATTATTTTTACTTTTTTACACCAAATTAAGGTACACAATGAGCACTTTAATTTGGTGTAAAAAATTAAAAATAATAAATTAAAAGTTGTTGAAATTTTTTGAACAATTTTAAAATTTATTCATGAATATACTTATTTTTTACTTGAGCTTAGTCACAGCTCTACAAAAAGGGACTAAAATTAGAGAATGCAAAGGAGTAATATGTAGACGTATTGTACATGAATAAAAGGTACCATTTAAGCAAAAATATAAATAACTTAATTATTTCTTGAAAAGATACCGTATGAATTTAAACTGCAAATATATATATGTTGTCAACGTACACACTGATTTAGGTGTAGATTGCATAATTTAAATAAATGGTCATCGATATCATCGTGCGGTGTCTTAGGATCACCCATAAGTTTGCATAAAAGACATGTGAACAAAAGACGGTCCAAGGACAGTAGCAAATTTGTTATACAGTACCATTTTGGTTCGCACTCTCTCCGTTCAAGTTTGATAGGGTGAAAAATGGGTAGTAATTTTCCCAACTCATCCAAAAAATGACTTATCATTGGTGAATTAAATGTTTTATCTTTATCAACGTTGTCATGACGCAGTGTATGAATGCTATGCACTACAATCTTAATCAAAATTCCACCAGCTAGATCCCAATCGTCCAAATAAAAATGTTAGGAGTATATATATTTATGGATAGAATTGAGGGAAAACATTAGATTGTGAGACCAACCAAATTGATTTGAAATGATATATTTTAGATGAGAGATGTTAGGGGCATATCAATTTGTCATACATCAACTACACCGCTCTCATACACATGTGGGTCCCTAGCATTTGTTGTGGAATTCCCACACATGCATGTAGGAGAGATGTGGTTGGGGTGTGACACATTGATGTGTCCCTAGCATTTCTCATTTTAGATAGGGCTGTAAAGGAACCGAGCAGCTCGCAAGCTCGGTTCGTCTCGTTAACGCTTGGCTCGGCTGAATTCGTTTAATAAACGAGCCGAGCTTGAGCTCGAGTTTTTAGCTTGTTTAGTCTCGTTCGACAAAAGCTCGGCTCGACTTCTTAAGGGAGGCTAGGCTCGCTTAGTAAATGACCAAACTCGACTCGTTAAGGGAGGCTTGACTCAATTAAAGAGGCTCGCTTAGTAAATGACCAAACTCAGCTCGTTAAAGCTCGAGGTCAAATTTTTAGTTTGTTTAGTAAACGAGCCGAACTCAAGCTCGACTTATTTGCAGCCTTTATTTTAGACATCGCAATGTGTATTCCATGAAATCTTTCCTCTTAATGATTTGGACTGCAACTTATATCTGTATCTCTCAACAATCATTTTCATTTGATATATACTCAAGAGAGTCAGAGTCTTACTCACTTCAGTGTAACCTAATCGAATTGCAATATATTGACTGGATTGAGGGAGCATGCTTTGCAGTTGTGCTGCACAGCGTGCTGCCGTGCACGAATGTCGTCCGTTTGACGTTTCAACGGTTTAAATCTCATTTCCACCTACGTTGCATCCGAGCCGTTTAATACCGAAATGAGATTTGAACCGTTGGATCGCCGAATAAACAGCATCCGTGCCGTGCAGCACAGGCTCCATAGCACACTCCCTCAATCCCATATTGACTACTCTCCAATATATTCAGAGTCAAAGTTTCTCATCTCCCAGCTGGACCTCGATCATATAAACAAAATACAGTACATAGTATTGCATTCAGTAAATAGTATTGCCAGAAACCTTCTTAAAAAATAAGCAGTTTATTTCACATTTTCAAACTCAAAAATAATTTTTTAATTTTTTTTGCACCGTATTAAAGATCTCAATGAGATCTATTAAATAAGATCCATAGTGATAGGAAAATTATTTGCGTAATCACATGATTTTTGAGTTTGAAATTACCTTCTTAAAAAATAAGGACTTTTTTCCCAACGGAGCCAGAATCTCTCGAGAAAAAAAAACCTCCAGTTGCGAGACCAAATTGATACGAGAACGTTTATTTTACAAAATTTCCGCCCTCAATGATTTGTACGTCAATTCAATATTACTAGACCTGTCAATCATTTTCGATACGCTTGGAGTCTTTATTGCGACCATTTCGTGTTGAGGAGATATGCACTTACTGAATATTGGACGAAGCGATCCATCCTCCTTTTTGCAATTCGTTTTAATATTCGTGTCGCACGTAGCCGTTTTCTTTTCTACAAAACTAATTCGTTCTGCGAGCGATCGGTCCTGAGTAAGCGGAACGTTGTCTCTCTTCTTCTTTTTTCCCCTTTTTTTGTTGATCATCAAGCGGAAACGTTTGGTCACATTATGCCTAGCGTATCAAAAATGCTCTGTTTTGTCACATTATGTTTACCGTATCTAATGATGTTATAATTTTTTGTTTTTTAATAACTCAGGCGTTCTTGTTAACTTACGCGCACCACAACTAATTCTAGAGGATCAATCCCACCATCCACTTGTGAGGAGCCCGAGTAAAATTAGAGCAAAGTTCTGTATGAACTGACCCTAAAAAAAAGTTGATAGATTTCGAAACAGAGAGTTCAAGAGAGAACTAACTCCTAAGTCGTGATCTTAACCACTGGGCCGACCTTGTATTAGATGTTAGAGCAAGCACATCAGTCATTGGGTAATTTGCCATGTGAACAGTACCCATTTGTAGTTTAGCTACCCAAATGTTTTGCCAAACTTTAACAATGCTCTTCATTTAGTCTACTAGTAGTATCTAATATAGTACTCCCTCCATTTCTAAATGAGAGTTCATCTTTGGAATTTCAACTTTTTTTTGAGACATGTAATAATTACACCTACTTTTCATCATTATCCCTATATTCTACCTATTTTGTACTATTTGGATTCAAATAAGAGGGACATTTTTGAAATTTTATCAAATTTTTACTTCCATTTTTGGAAAGGAACAATTATTTTGGAACATCCCAAAATGAAATAAGGGTCTCTCAATTTGGAACGGAGAGAATAATAGTATAAATATTTATACTACTTTATATGTGGGGAAGAGATGAAAATAATAAACTATTCTTTAGACCATGAATAGTGACTCAACAGCAATAGTTAAAGTATTCTACCTAGTCCTTGGCTCCCCTACTTTTGAGTCCTGCCTAGGGCTCCGATTGGCTCTTTTCTTTTCTTATTCAATTTTTTTTCATATTTATTAATTTGTCGTCATTTTTTTTTTGAGATTATTGTTTTGTCATGACGAAAAGAATCTAAAAAGTAAAAAATTATAATCGAAATTCAATTTTTCTTTAATAAAGACGAAAAAATTGGCTTATTTTTATCTTTATTAAAAAAATAGGTTTCGATCGTAATTTTTTACTTTTTGAATTTCTTTTGTCATGACGATGCAATAATTTCCAAAAATTTGATGAAAAACTAACAAATACGAAAAAAATTTGAATAAGGACAAAAAAATAAACCAATTGACTTATTTAGCCGAACGGGACCCTAGGTATAATATAGCCAAGAACATCCATTTACCTAATACTCTTAGGCTCCGTTTCATTAACTTTTTTTTTAAGTACATATTTTTCATTTTACGAAATAAATTATTCTATCATAATACATTATTTTTAATTTTAAAAATAAATACTTATTTTAGTCTAGTCTGTTGGGAACACTACCCTTAATGGATAAAGGTGAAGACGTGTAAAAACAAGAGAGAGAGAGAGAGATATTTTGCGTTAAGATAAGGTTAGCTGCAAAATGATCCAATTAAGGAAAGGGGTTTATTAATGGGAATCCAACTGCTTTGGGCATAACGTTCAGTTGTCATCTATATTTAATTATATTTATATAGTACTAATGACGATTTCGTGTATCTCGTTCATTCTGTAAAGTTTTGGACATTTTGACGCGCTGTCGTTTTGAACATGACGTTTATCCATCCTAATCTCTAGACACGTGTACGCCCTTTTACATAAAAAAAAATGGGATTTGCCCCCTCCGGAGTCTTTATATTAATATTAATTTCCAAACCTAACAAAATGCCTCATCGATTGAGGAGATAGGATTTGTGAGTCCAATCAAATGTCAACTTATTATTCAAACTATATAAAACTGTCCGAACTAGTACTGAAAATGCCTCTCTCTCTCTCTCGTGAGGAAAATGAGTCTCTCTCTCTCATGAGTGATTATTTAGTGTTCTTAAAGCACCGTAAATGTGTATCTCCATTCTAAGAGTGATTGTTCGGTGCTCCTAGAGCATCGTCACATGGTGGAAGAGGCTCGTGGAGCACCACGAATGAATATCTCTCTCTCTTTTATGAGTGATTATGATTATATATTTCGTCATGAGCTCCGTGTGAATGTGTGACGATAGAAGTATCTGGAGCACTAGTTGCACCAGGTAATCGAGCACGGGTAGAGATCATCTGCATAATCTGACGAGATTCCTTTCTGGTTTTATAATAGCAAGTCCAATGGCTCAAGCCAAATCTCACTCATTGAGCCAATCAGTTGTTTAATGGGTCCAAATCTCATTCTTTGGACTCAATGTGTGAGATTTGAATAGTTTTAAGGGCGAAATGGATGATTTTGGTAGTTTAACGATGAAGTAGAAAAAATGAGAATAATTTGAAAGATAAAAACTTAAACATTCTTATATTTTTCGCTAATCGAGGATGTCCAGAACATTTTGGCTCAACGCTGCTATTCACACAACAGTTATGCATAGATTATGTGCACAGATCCAGTGTGGAGCCCATTATGAGTTCTACACAAATGAGTCAAACCGTTCATTAAATGTAAAATATTTTTTTAAGGGTTTTTCTAAAAAAAAAAAAAGAGGCTTAATCTGATACTTAGTTCGATCCAATAATTTAATTTTTTATTCAGATTCTAGGATAATAAAAGTTTTATGATTGGATCAAGCAAGTATAGGTATCGGATTGAGCTGATATTTCATGGAGGCTCTTGAAAAAATATTTTACATTTAATAAACGGCTCGAATCATTTGTGTGGGATCCGTAATAGGCCTCCACAAAAATAAAAAATTTGTGCACAGAATTTGTGCATTTCTGTTGCGTAAGTATCATTACTGATTTTGGCTCAGACTAATCCCTCGGTACGTGCAGGGGCCCGTCTGTATTGAGGAACTCTTTGGCTGCACGTGCCCGTCGGGTAGATTTGGTGACATCCACCAACCATACTCGATTGTGCACCGAGGGGCACGCGGAGCTCACTCTGAATCCTACGAATGATTCGAGTTGTTTAATAATTTTAAAAATGAGAAAATTAGATCGAGTATTTATACATATCGAATTTAGTTAATTCTTGCGAAAACCTACTCGATTTTGTTTTTTTTAAATTTTTAAACTGCACGAATCATCCGTGCGGAACCCGGAGCGGGCCCGCGTGCCCGTCGACGTAGAATCAGAAGGAGTATGGTCGGTGACTGTAGATTTTTCGTGTGTTTAGCCCCAAAGTCTTTTGCGTCAAAAGCCAAACCTACCCCAAGAAACTAGGGCCAAGTTTTCTCCCAATTTGTCACGCAAATGCAAATTTCCCACCTTCAGATTGCAAAAATACGCAGAACATAGCGCAATCACCTGGGATACCCAGCAATGTCAGCGGCAGCAGCAGCAGCAAATTCCAAGGTAAAGCATTTTTTTTTTTGGTTGATTCTGTTGTCGGGCCAACTTACGCGCATTTTAGGAACAAATCCCAGTGTCCACTATTAGTGCTAATTAAAGTGGGGCAAAGCCCATATCTATTACTGAGTTAGCACCTGGAGTTTCCAACATCAGATTTTGGAAGGGAGCAAACTCTAATTCCCCTCGACCATTTCCGCAGACTCACAGATTTGTACAGTATACGTTAGAACTGTATCCACGTGCATCTGTCGGTGGATGTATTTTTTTATAACTCAGGTGTCCGGGCCAGCTTATGTGTACCTCAATTTATGAGACCAATTCTACGGTCCACTTGCGGGGGTCCCAATTGTTAGAATAATGAAAATATTCTGATTGATTACAATCGATTCTATCAACTATAATCAATTGGAATATTTTCATTATTCTCGATTATTGAAACCATACAATGAGGCCTCTATTTATACAAGAGGAGATAACCTAACTATGAAAAGAAAATCATACTGATTAACTATGAAATAAAATCATCCTAATTACAATCAAATCACAATCTCAACATTACGATTTGATCGCGATATTATTTTAGCTGTGTTTGGTTTGTGTTTTGAAATTATTTTTGAAAAATAGTAGGGGTAATAAGTGGAAAGAGATAGAGAGAGAAATGTTGGAAGTAGGGAGAATCTAAAGGGAATTTTTTGGAAAATACTTTTTGAAAAGCAAAGAGAACAAAGCAACGTATATGCATTTATTCTAACACCAATTATCTGTCTGTGGATGTAGCTGATAGGGATATGTGGTTATGCTTGGTATTTAAATGTTTTGCTGTTGTTTTGTTACCCTGGAAGGAATCAGTATGGTTTTGAAGCCTCCGTCGTAGATAGCAAAAATTAATACTCCCTCCGTCTCTTTTTTAAAATTCAGTATTTTATTTTGGGCCGTCCCTTAATAAGTGTCCATTTTGTAAAGTTAGTGGGTAAAAATTGGTAAATTTCCCATTTTGGCCCCTAAAAGTATATTCCATTTTGAAAAGTTAATGAGTAAAAATGTAATGATGATATTTCCATAGAGGGTAAAGAGGGAAAGTAGAGGTAAAAGTTGATTTGAAAGATATAATGATGATATACTTTTAATAAGTTGGAAACGAAGTAGGACATTTAAAAGGGGATGGAGGGAGTAGCAAAAACTGAGCTGAAGGAGGATGATGAGGTGAAAATTTAAGCCTAAATAGATGGAAGTAATATGAATAAAGTTGGCTATGTGATCGAATTGGAAATTTTGCCACCATATCTATTCCTCATGTAAGCTGGGCCTGAATAATCTTCAGGAGAGAACTGGATCATATATGGGTCAAGAGATCTTCAATCGGGAGTGAATGGGCTAGGACGTGTCTTGAAGAGCGTCTCTCTTTTCACCTTTTGCATTACATTCACTTTGATGCACTCAACTAACTTAACTACCAGCCCATTAAGGAAAGGAATGTCCAGTTCAGTTGTAGACCCCGACAATGAACTTTCTCTTAATATACGTTATTCATTGCACAAGGCTTGTTCGCTTTATTTTCAGATGATGCCATTCCACCTTACCCGGAAAATGTGCAGGTTTCCCCAATGCAATAGTGTCTCGATCGGATATCAAAGAGGTGACTTGTATGTATACCTTTTTAGTTTGACTCTGCTAGCTCATAAGCTGATGTATGTATCAACAATGGTAGCTCTAACCCCCTTTGGATTCACGGAATGTGACCAGGGACACTATGGGAGTTTGCGTGCCTCATTAGCAAAAAGATTACCAGAGTATAGCACTGTTTGATGGATGTTGCCCCAACATCTAGAAAGTGCGAAAGGTTCCTCGGTTGTAAGTTTTTTTGCCCTCATATGTAGCCTTCTCCTTTATTTTGGGAAGGAAAGTTGTTATTCTTTTGGGTGCCGGTGGTTTATGTGAACTATGTCCACTCTTCTGACTGTCATTCCATGGCAAATCCATAGGACTTGCCCCCGGCTGGACCTAGACTTTACTTGGGAGTTATGATGTAGAAGATGGAAAGAGCAATTTCTGCTGAATAGTATGATGGTAGATGACTTCAAAAAGGAAACGTGTGCGAGATGCATGTTTATTGTTTTTGTTGTAGCTTAATTGCACTGGATGATCGATGGTATCACGGTAAATCATCATAAGGTTATAGAGCATTTCGAAAAAGGACTTTAGGATCATCTACTAGGAAATTCTCACTCTGCCACTAGCAATGTTCCTTCTGGTAGTATCTTGATGTAACTTGGTTTAATCTTTTGCTACTGGAGTGCATTTGTTGGTCTTATATAAATGCATTCACCATGTCCTTTTCTTTCGTGGTACTGTTGGTTGTGCCTCTAGTATTGCCTCACTTTGCCCTCCAAGGTCCTAAGAATCAGCTTTCACATATACCATTAAAAGAGAAGTACCGTAGCAATGCTCACTTTTTCTTATCCTTAAGAAATGTTAAGACAAGTTTCTAAAAATAAATGTTCAGTTTTAGTGTTAGTTTCTCGTGTCTGAGAATCTAAGTCACTCTCTTTCCAAGCCTGAATGATGGGTGCAAGAGTTAACGAGTTGAACAACTTCCTTCATGTCGCGTGTGCATGTTCATAGTTTATACTGCCATATTTCTGAAGAACTCACCTGGAAAGGGAGGTGCCTGGTATATTGCCAAAAGCTGCCACTCGGTATTCTTTTTGGTCCCTGGGGCATAGAGCTTCATGAAACAATTGTTTATCTGTTTTTGCCAATCTAGACGACACAGAGCCACTGCAAAGGTCTTCTGCAAGGCTTTCCAAGTGCAGTAAACTTATTGGAGTCGTTGTCCTTACGAATGCATATGATAATCTAGTTACAGCTTATTTAGGGGTGTGATGAAAACATTTCCAGGCTTGCAGCAAAGAGAAAGAGTTAAGAGTTGATTGTATCCCCATTTCTGATACGACGTTATGTGTAATTGTACAGGAGTTCATAATTATGCAAGATAGTGCTTGATCATTCGAGTCTGTTATGTTGTGAGGCGCTATCTCCGACTACTGACACTTTGGAAAAGAAGACTCAAGATGAATCAAGGTACATCATATTTTGAAAGTATAACCTGTAGATATATACTATTTCTGAGAATTTCGACGGTGCAATCAACCATGTTGCCTTCCCTTTAATCCATACACCTTGCAACCATTTGCAGTCTTAAGCCATTGCCGAATGAGGAGACAGACTAAATCACTCGAGCTTCCAAGCACACAGAAAGAGGCAGAACTCTGACGCTTTCGAATGACTCTGAGTTGAGTAATACCTGCTGTTGCTGCTACTGCAGTCGCTGCTGTCACCACCGCAGCTGCTCTCGTCGTTTTCGTTTTCTGATTCTGGCGGGCCAGGCTTGAAGATGAACAACCCGTGGCTGGACCCCGTCGGGCAAAATAGCCAAGCGTGCACGTCCCAAAAAACTTGCACCGGTAACTTGTTCATCAACACTGTCTGATTTCCCCTGAATTTCCACTGCAAGTTCCGTACATGGATCAACACGATCCCGTCTATGCTAATCCACATTTCGGGATCTCTGGGCCCTGCCGTCGAGCTCTCTACAACAATCTCATGTTCTTCTGGTTTCTTTGGATCGAACTTGGCTCTCGTCGAGAAACTTCTCTTGTTGAACACGTGCTCCTTCTTGTAAAAGAGGAGGGCTTCAACTAGGGCAG
This sequence comes from Rhododendron ferrugineum, assembly GCA_025642025.1. Lineage (NCBI taxonomy): Eukaryota > Viridiplantae > Streptophyta > Magnoliopsida > Ericales > Ericaceae > Rhododendron > Rhododendron ferrugineum. The sequence continues at coordinate 3,825,138 of JAOTQK010000019.1, forward strand.
GCCTGGACTTGGTTTTTTTGTAGGCCTTCTTCTTGTAATCCCCTAGCAACAACACCACCTCTTCGTCAGAAACTAATGCGACGTAGAAATCTGAACACGGCTCTGGACCACCGGAAAATTTAGCCGAGCGCAAGTCCCAGTAAATTTCTACTTGGTCACCGTCTACCTCAAAAGTCTTGTTCCCCTTCTTGCACCAGAACTGCCACGGCTTAAGGTCTATCTTGCAAGAGTGATGCGAATCAGTTTCTACGCTATCGACAGAAATAGTGAGAGAGTGGTTCGTCAAGTTTTTGCACCACAAAACCGTGACGTTGCGCCAAAAACCGGCAATGTGTGTTTGGTAGACGCATGTGACGGAACTCTGGGCAGTTTTTTGTGTCACTGGATCCTCCGTTATTTTCTGCGCTAAAGGTGGGTCGGAGTAAGAGATCGATTGGGCTCTCGTGGAAGATATTCGGTAAGACATGGATACGATTTTCTGCGTTTCCTTCAATACCGTTACGGGATCGACAACCCTAGAATTTGAAGAGGTGAAATAAAGAAAATGGGTGAAAAACTATACATTGGCCATTCAGTAATTTAATATCTCTCTAGTTTTTCCAACCCTTATCACAACAAACCATAAATTCATCCTAAATAATGATTTCAAATGGTGAGAGAAGATAACTGGTTACGTCTAGCATTTTTGTGGATTCATTACATGAATGAGAAGTTTTACGTTAATTACCTCGAAACCATTGTTCTCAGGGAATCCATAAGGAGCTGCACTATCTGGAGCCGCACAAATGCGTAGACGACGAGATTTGCTGAAGGGTAAGCAGCAGCGGCATGGCGAGAAATGACGGTGGTTTAAATGCCGGAGTGGTTTTCCCGAGAAACAATGTGCATTGGGCGGGGTAAGGTCGCCGGAGAAAGAAGGTCGAGAGATTTGGTCAAAGAAGACGAAGAAGTTCTACCATGAAAACTTCGTTTTTCTGGAGAAAAATTCTCCAGCAAGAGGCTGTGGGCAAGAGATGCCCAGAAAACAAGGGATGAAAGAAGAGGAGAAGGTTCCACATGTTCTAAATATAGACTGTTTCCCTATTTGGGTGGTGTTTCAGGTGTAGTACTCTTCTTAGTAACTACTATGTCATTGAACTGCTGATTAGATTGCTTTCCATCTCGAGCTATTTGGAATCTAATGATCATGTTGAAGTGGTCATGCTTAAATTTGGGTTTAGCCCACAATCAAAGTTTTTTTAATGTGGCCCAATTGAGCCCATTTCGAATTCCCAACGGAACCAACCCGGTCCTGAACCGGTGCCAGGCCCTTCATAAAATCGGTCGGGGTCTCGGTGTCTGCACTTGGGTCTTTGATCCATGCTCCGATGTTGTGGGTGCTTTTCCGGCGGTCAGCGGGTTAGTGGTGGTCTGCGGGAGGTGTTGTCCGCTGGGTTCTCTCTAGGGTTAGGGTTTGTTTTCTGCTGTTTAGGTTTTAGGTTTTGGGCTTCGGCCATTTAGGAGTGGGCTTTGTCCCAATGGGGTGGGTTTTGTCCCTATGGGTGTGGACTTTGTCCCAAAGAGTGTCTTTGGTTGGTTTCTTGCCAATCGATGTATTGGGTCTCGGACTAGGCATATGATTTGGGAAAATGACGGCCAATTACAGTGTTTTGATAATTAATACCCGTCAAGGACATTTTCGGTATTAACAAATGTTCTCAGCATGTCCTTGGCGGGTATTAATTATCAAAACACGTCATGAACCGTCATTTTCCCTAGTTCTTTGAATATGATGATACTGTTTTTTTGTTCCTATTAGCCTTTGTAACAATTTCAACGATTAATGAAATTTTTTTTGCCGTTAAAAAAGAAAAATTCAATCGGGGTCGGTATAGGAAAATTTGGCCCCGAACCAACTGGTTCCGGTCTTGCGTTCTTACAAACTGATCGAACCCGAACCCAAATCGATTACACCCTAATTTCAAGAAAACAAAAAGTTCAACTATGGAACCAGTCACATGGCTGTTAGCATTACGAATACACCATCCAAAAGAAACAACAATCATCCACAAAAGCTTTTGCATCTTCTAGCAGCACTTGAACAACCCAGAATTGAGCATTTTTACCACCTGTTGGCAATCTGTCTCAATTATAATATCATTTGCTTCTCTTTTAGCCGCCATCAAACAAGCAACACAAATAGTCCTAACCTCCGTTGCAAGGGCAGAGGAAACTTTAACTCGACCATAGTTCGCCTCCACTACTGATCCCTCAGAATTCCGAACGATTACCCCAAAAGTGGCATGCTTATCTGAGGGGCAAAAAGCTCCATCACAGTTGTATTTCCAGAACCCAGCGGGTAGACGCCACCACTTCACAGCATTACATCATGATATGATGTGGGAAGTGAAAAGGACAACACTGAATAAGTGGCTGCAAAAAACTCTCCATTAACTAAAAAAGCATAGTTCAAAGCCTCTCATGGCTGGGGAGAGATCCAGAAAAGATAAACTCGTTTCGACACTTAAAGACGGACACCAACATATATGAGCAACAAGACCAAGTTTGGACATAGCATCAGACGAGATAGAAACTTCATGGACAAGCTCCCTGAACCATTGAACGGCTGAGGTAACGTTTTCCATAGGCATAACCTCAGCAATTTTACAAATATTCCAAACACCAGCAGTCCACTTGCACCGAAATAGAACATGTTCAGTCATGATTAACCTCCTAAACTCTTATAGCCCTAAGGCCCTTAACAATCCATATCTGAGCTCTCCATTAACTGTAATTATGCAAATTTCATTTGAAATCGACATCTATCCAAACAAAGCCTAAAACGTAAAGTTCCACCATTCATAGCAACAGTCCCGGGCTGCAAACGAACAGAGCTGCTCGAGCAGCTCGTGGCTCGGCTCGACTCATTTAGTAATCGAGCTCAAGTTTCAGGCTTGTTTACTAAACGAGCCAAGCTCGACACTCAAAAGCTCGACTTGTCTGGCAAAAGCTCGGCTCATTCGTATAGGCTCGGTTTGTTTAAAGAAGCTCGTTTAGTAAATTAGTTAGGCTCGGCTCATTTATAAACAAGCCGAGCTTGAGTTTTAGGCTCGTCTAGTAAACGAGACGAGCTCGAATGTTGGAGTTTGTCCCACATCGGTTAATTATCTCCTCCAAAACTAGTATATGAGCCTGGGTAGCCTCTCCACTCTTTGCCAATTAGTTTGGAGTTTGATGCTTTAACATGGTATCAGAGCTAGAGTTTCGGAGGTTTTTCCCCTTTGTCTGTGCCATAGTTGCACTTTCTTTCATTGTGATCCATGTGTTCCGGATCCTTTGTTTACCTCTTCATGTGCGAGTCAGGGGTCGCACGTGAGGGGGAGTGTTGGAGTTTGTCCCACATCGGTTAATTATCTCCTCCAAAACTAGTATATGAGCCTGGGTAGCCTCTCCACTCTTTGCCAATTGGTTTGGAGTTGGATGTTTTAACAAACACTACGAAGCTCGGCTCGTTTACACCCATAAATTTATTGCTGCAACGGATTGAAGACAGGCATTCCTATACAAGTAGTCACTGAACAATTCCAGTCTCAAACACAACAAGTTCTTAGTTAAAAATACCGAATCATCTTCATCCACCGAGTAAAAATCTACAGATAATTCATTTGGAAAAGAGGCAAGAGAAGGAATTAATTATTGCTGCAAAAGGTATATATATATATATATATATATATAAATGAGGGAATTAGGAAATACTTTGGATGAGGAATTATATTAATTGCCTGATGATCAGATGATCGAGAAATCCAGTTCGATGCTCGGTGTTCTCCGTAAGTTTCGTCGGAGCCCTGTGTTTTTGTGTGCGAAGACGATGCGTGAATCATAAACACGTTTACTTTCTGAGTGTGGCTGCATCGTTTAGAAAGCGTGAAACAGAAACCCGCTTCTATCTTATACGCTGGCCGCATACTTTTGAACCTGGCCGCCAAATTTTGCTTTTGGCCGCCAAATTCTGCAACTTTGGAATGCGGTTTACGTATGAGCTCGAATCAATTTATCGGTCCCCTCTCCTCTCCAACTCACCATCTGTCAAAACTCTGAGTTTTCCATCGGCGTCAACTTTTTCATATCGTTTTTTTATTTTTTCCTTTGTGATTTTAATTGTTGGCGGCTTATCAGAATTAGGCTGTGCCTGGGATGTTCGTAATCTTGGATGAATTAGAATTTGATAACTATTAGGAATGATATACCTCCGGCATGAATTTAGTTCACGAACATATCCGTGAAGCTTTAGGAAGTCCTTTAGAGTTCACATCTTTCGTAGCGAGGGTTTATTTTCGTGCCACCAAAGGTTGTAAGGAAAGCCGTCAGAGATTACCAACCAATAGAATTTGGCCGGATGGTCAAGTTAGGCTTATCCGAAGAAGTATGGATACTAAACATCAAAAAGACAGATTTTTTAGCTTATTTTTGTTTTTATTCAAAAAAGTATGAGTTTCGATCATAACTTTCTACTTTTTCAATTTCTTTCGTCGACACGAATTAATAATTCACACTAGTTTGACGCAAAACTAATAAAATGCAAATAATAATAATAATTGAACAAAGACCAAAAAAAAAAAGAGCCCGGCTTATTTTGCCAAAATAGGTAGTACTATCATTATTATAATTCTTATTGTTTCCTTTTTACAAGTCAAACGACGGTTTAATTTGATCATAACTAATTTGTTCATACTTTATGACTTTATTCACAACCAAAATAGGAAGTGATTGGCCATGAACCACGTGGGCTCGCCCCACGGAACACGCAGCCTAGAAATAAAGAGTACCTTCGATTACTAAAGCACTTTTGATATTGCTTCTATATTTTTCATGATAGTTGTGAGTATTTGGGTCATCTTGTTATTGGGTTGAATTGTATCATTCTTAAGTTGATCTTATCGGCGATGTTTGGGTACATAGTTTAGGAGGAAAATGAACTGTTTGTTGTCTTCTTTCAGTGGCACTGGACGTTTGTGTCGAGTTCTGCATAATTCGGCTACTTGGTTTTGAATCTAAAGGTTATTTCCAGGTCCTTACCTCTTGTTTATCCAAGCACTAAGTAAACGGAGGAACACGATTTGCGTATGATTGAGAGGGTATGGAGAGCATCTATGTCATTTGAAGGAGTGTTTGTCCATAGATAAAATCCAAATTTCGTGTTGATTGTTTGATTGTTTCTTCTTATGATCCTGTGTTTCGAAAGATTTTAGGTAGAGCTAATACTACCACCCAAGCATGGTGGTATGACCGAAATCACGTTATGATTAGGCCAAAGAAAACTAGTTCCGCGGGCCCTCCAGAATCTCGGATAACTACAGATTGCATAATTCAGAATCTCAGATTGCCTGCAGCTTGAGGAAAGGATGCTTTAATTTCTGGGATTCAATCATGGTCCAGTACACTAGTACTCTCTCATGGAGGTCAAGCACAAATTTCCAAAGGTACTGGAGTTTCGCCTTCATTCTGTCAAAGAAGATCGCGAAGGAGAAAGTATCCTCTTTGAGATTTCTTGGGGATAGGAACTGTCTGATACTTTGTGAGTAAAAATGGATCGATAACTGTGCGGTTAAACATCAATGTCTTTGGCGGTCTAAGAATCTGCAACCTGATCGATTCTTCTTGGAAAATTAAGCTGAGAAGCACTGGCCAGGACGGGAGTTTGTTAAGCACATTGTTTGAATGGGCAGGGTACTTTTCTTTGGTTTTAGGCAATTGGCACCTCCCTTGTAGAAAATTATGGAGAAAGGGTGGTTGATGCTAGGGTGGACTCCATTACTCCCACGTTCCGATTTGTTTGTCTCCTTTTTGACTTATACATGTCCCAAATTGAGTATTCAATTTCCAAATCAATGGATCAGATTATGTAAATTTTCAAATCAATGGATCAAATTTGGTTTCCTTAATAAGTTGAAAATCCGAGATTGAACAAACAAATCGAAACGGGAGAATATGTCCCTAGGGCCATGGACATGGCCAAGAAGTAGAATTGCTGTGACTAGAGAGATCGTGGATAAAACTTACAGCAGTCAGATAACGGACATTGTGAGACCCGTACTTCTATTTTCTTCTGTTTAACAGTTTATAATGGGGATTAATATATATAATTGGAAGATTTGTGGGGATTTGAGCAAATATAGAAATTGCATGGAAGATATACGTGTTTAATTTGTGATGGACAAACCTGTACTTCAATTTTCTTCCAGTTAACAGTTTATAATGGGGATTAATATAATTGGAAGATTTGTGAGGATTTGAGCAAATATAGGAATTGCATGGAAGATATACGTGTTTAATTTGTGATGGGCATGCACGTGATACTGGAGTGTGTGTGCATCAATTAATGGTAGTGTGTGGTATGCAAGGACGGAACTAGGATTTTACCTTAGCAGTGGCGAAATGTATACTAAAAAAATCTAGTGGTGGCGAAATTATATAAGTTGAGCATAATTTTATTTTTTACATATAATAATTACATTTTCTAAAATTCTTGTCGTGGCGGTCGCCGCCACTAGACCCTCCGATCCCATCCTTGGTGGTATGGTTAACAAACAAAAGAAACAAAAGACAGAAAACTAGTGGGTAGAGAAAGTTAAAATAGTTTTGGAATATATTTGAGATAAGAGATGATATACTTGTGCATGGGAGGGGCACATGGAAGGCTTGAAAGACAATACTCCGTAATAGTTGCGCTGTAGACTTTTGGTGGAAAGAGGATATATATCTCTCTCTTCTTTGAGGGAGGGGATACGGGAGAGAGAGAGAATTGGGTTAGTTGAGAGGGCCAATTCTTTTTCTTGTTCTTCTGTTGGAGGGGAAGGGATGGTTGGGCAATCTTATTAATTGGGAGGATAGGGAAAGTGGAGAGTGTATACAAAAAATTGTGTAAAACTTTAAGGAAGTGTGTGGAATGGCTTTTCAGTAGTTGTTAATTGTTTATATTGAGTTTATGGCGTAAAACATTCCGATTTAGGTATGTCTTGGTCTTGGTGCTTGAGGAGTCAGGGTGTTACAGACATGTCTAAGGATGATGTTGTTATTCAGTGTCTTGCCTCTAAATGAGATTTCGGTACAAAGTTAGCTTGGCAGTCAATTACGCATGTTTTTATCTCCGATATCGTTATTTATCTATGTATTGGCCGATACAGTTCCATATATACCGGATTGGGAGATGCTGCCAAGCGGGAATGCTTGGCAGCAGTGCCGAGTGGCCGATCCGGCCGTTCATATCAATAATCGACGGCTTGGATCTTGACCGAGCAATGGATGGTTCAGATCTGTATGCGCTCACATTCACTTTGAGCAATCCGTGCCGAGATGAATGGACGGATGCCGCTCGACAGTGGCGGAGCCAAGATATTCGATAAGTAGGGTCGGAAATTTGAACTATGTGTAATTCATGAACGAAACTCTTGATTTGTTTTGAGGAACGAACAAGTTAGCGCTATATTTGGGAATTTTGTGGGTAAAATTTATATTTTGACTCCTTTTTTCCTCAAGTACAAAACATTTATATGGACTGGGGCAAAAATAAATTATAAAGTGGGGTCAAATTAGTAAAAATAGGGTAAAAATTAAACTTATCTCTATGAAAATTTAGCAGCTAGTGGGGTCGGTTGCCCACCTTTATCTCTATATCCCTCCGCCACTGCCGCTCGACACCCCGCTTGGCAGCATCCCCGGGTCCATCCGATATCACAATTTAAAGCACTCTGTGGTGCATTTTAATGCGCGCACCATAGCCATGGAAATTAATTAAAAACGAATTTTCCTACCTAACAAAGCATGTGGCTTACCTGTTTGCCAATGGCCAGATTGACTTAAGCAAGTCAATTCTCTTTGCTTTGCATTATTATAGTGACCATTGTACCCCACCTTGTCTAACCCTTAACTCACGTTCTTTGAAATTTCCTTGAAAAGTCTGGTCTAGAAGAATATGTGTCCATTTAATTGCCCCAGAATTCCTCCAATTTGATAACAACATCGTTTGATTGGATTCATAATAATTAAATGGAGAAAATGACTCCTGCTTTCATATTGCCCTTTCAAATGGAGAAAAATGAGTCTCTAGGACGTTTTTTTTTTGACTTTGGAAAGAGATGACCTGTGCTTTTTTTTTACAGATGACCTATGTTACGATGATGTTGGGTTTTTTTTTAAGGAAGAGAAACAACTTCATTGATAAGAAAATTTTACGACTTGCCGTGTGCATCTAAGACTAGTGAAAAAAGACAAATTGTACACGTGAAGACAAATAATATGATCAAGTCAAATGAAAGATACATCCAACGATAAATTGATTCGGCGGTCAGATGTCAGAGAATCGCATGCAATATATATTTGTTTATGTGTACCTAACGTTCGTAAGATGTGTACAACATAAACAAACATAATTTCCCATGGATCTAATATGGGTGGGTGGGATTGGATCCACCTAGAGTGAGTTTCAAAACAGGTGGATTCAAACTCATTTATGTTAGATTTATTTATTAGAATTTGTATATATCCTAACCGTTCTGAAAACCAAATCTCTAATGTTATTATTGAGGGTATTTTCACTAACTAAAATAATTTCAATTAAAGGTGATGTATTGTGATAAAATGACATGTCTCGTAAACAAAAAATAAGTATTTAAAAAATAAAATCCTTAAGGGAACCGGGCCTCGGAGTGACAACAAGGTCGTGATTCACTTATATTCAACGGAGAATGTTCCCCCATGGGATTCTGCTACTGTAAATTGAATATCATACGTGATGTTTCTTCTCTTATGCGCTGCTCATTTTCTCGGGTACGACGTACGTACCTAGGCAGTGTAATAGTTAAGTGGCGGCTTCAGGAATTTGTAATAGGATGTTTATAAATTACTTTAACTCTACTAGCCGGTGTATTGACCAATAATATATGTGCAAAATCTTGTACAGTATATTAGTATAAATAGTGCAACAACAAAACGTAACCTCTATTCTAAAACAATTAACTACGAGGCAAAATGAGAACTTGTAAATATACACTATAGTATTTAACAAAAATTTAAATTTTTTTTAAGTTGTCGTAAATGGAGCGGCTCATTGGGTAAAAATGTTTAGAAAACAGTGAGATTTCAAATTTAGGAAAAGAGCTAAAAATGATTGTATCTTCAAAAAAAAAAAACAAACGTGTAAATACTTGTAATAATGTTTTCAATGTCGTAGTTTTGTTTTGTTTTTTGAGGTTGAGTTATTTTTCCTAAAATAAATACTCCCTCCGTCCCTAAATAAGCGTCAGGCCCGCAAAATTAGGCCTTACAAAAGATGCATGTTTTTCGTTAAAAAAATCAAAAAAATTTCACAAATCAATGATGGCAATGGGTTCTATTAGATTGTGGAAAAAAAATAGATTTTTTAACGAAAAACATGCATCTTTCGTAAGGCCTAATTTTGGGGGCCGGACACTTATTTAGGGACGGAGGGAGTACTAATTATGCTGGAAAATACGTAAAAATCTCCTCTTTGAGATGTGGTTCGTCCCGACCAGTCCTATATGAGTGGATTATGTCCCATCAGATCCTTGTGAACAAATGTGCACACGTATTTTCCCACGAAGTTTTACTGTCCTCTCTGTCTCTCCCTGCTGTTTC
>JAOTQK010000019.1:3848117-3868926 GCA_025642025.1 Rhododendron ferrugineum
CGAATTAAAAATCGGAACACTTATTTTTTTACTCTTTATATGTATTTTTAAATTATTTAATATTATATACGTGAGTATTTTTTTTAAATTGTAATTCTTTTATGTTATTGAATTTATTAATTTTGTATTTATTTATATTTATTATCTATTTTATTTCTAACCACTTATTCAGATTTCCTTTTATCTTCTTATTTTCAACTATAACCACTCATTTAGATTTTTTTTTTTTATCTTCAATTACAACTGCACACTCAGATTTTTTTTGTTATCTTTTATCTTTAATTATAACCATTCATCCATCACCCCTTATCCTTATATATCCAATATTATCCTTCCAAAATCACCATCTTCTTCCCATCACCTCCCTCTCCCTGTTTATCCCTCCAACATCACCATCTTTCCATCATCTATCTCTCTCTCCCTTCCTTTGTCACGGCTCCTCCCTCCTTTTTCACACCGGTTTCGTAAAACGTAGAAGAACATTATGGATGACTACAACTTCTCATTTTCAGATAGTTAGTCCGTTGAGAATGATATTCCTAGTGGGGAAGGCGTCTCCCACAATTTTCGTGATTATACACCCGAATTCACAACTGACGAGGTTAGTTATTACCGTTGTTCTTATGCATATTAGTTATTTAATTTAAAAGTACAGAAATTATGCATATTAGACTGGATCATGTTGCACTTATACATATTCTTTTTTCTTGTTTATAGATTTTTCAAAGTAGAGAAGACATGATAGCTTGGATGCGAAAAGTCGGCAGGGAAAATGGTATTGTTGTTGTTATTAAGAAATCTGCTAGTTTAATTGGTTGCAAGCTGCCAAAGTGCATTCTTAGTTGTGAAAGAAGTGAAAAGTATAGATCGGCACAGAATGCAGTTGAAGTGCAATCCTCGCAAAAGAATACTGGGACAAAAAAATGCGAGTGCCCATTTGAGCTGCGAGGTATACCAATACCTCAAGCGGGTGTCATGTGGGGTGTAAGGGTTGAATGTGGTCTCCATAACCATGAAACAACAGAATATTTTGATGGACATGAGTACCCGTCAAGGCTAACACCAGAGGAGAAAGAAATTGTGCGCGACATGGCGAACAACACCGCACCTCGTGAAATTCTTAGTGTTTTAAAGAAAAGAAACCCGTTAAACACTACATGTGCCCAGAGCATATACAATCTCAAATATACATATAACATAGCAGAACGAGGCGGTCTAAATCCTACTCAGTTTGTCTTGAATCAACTAATAGAGAAAAGATACATCCATGAATATCGTACAAATCCATACACTAACGAAATCACATATATTGTTTGGGTTCATCCTCAAAACCTAGACTTATCTGTGAACTTTCCGTCCGTATTGGTCATTGATGCCACTTACAAGACCAACGAGTACCGGTTACCACTATTGGAGGTTGTGGGTATCACATTCACAATGTGCACTTACTCTCTCATGTTTGCATATCTTACAAATGAGAGGGTGAACCTGACATGGGCCTTGAGTACCTTAAAGAAATGGATGCTTAAAAGGGGGGCATTGTTGCCATCGATGTTTGTTACGGATCGGGATTTGGCGCTTCTTAGCCCCATTGAAGCATGTTTCCTCTCGGCACGTCACATCCTTTGCATTTGGCACATCAACCAGTGCATAATAAAGCACTGCAGAGAGGTCCTTGGTCCGTCGTTGAACGACTTTAACATGTCATGACACTCGCTTATTAATTCAACAACCGAAGCGTCTTTCAATCAGAAGTGGAATGCCATGTGCGATGACTATAATTAGTACAATTTATGTTTGGTTTGATTAATTAAAATTAGTACAAATTATGTTAGTATAAGCTATGTTTTAATTATTCATTTATTAATTAAAATTATAGTAAGAAGTCTTTTAAAAGTCAAACAAAAAACTATTAAAAGTAAAACAACAAAAACTAGTAAAAGTTAAAAAAAACAGTAATTAAAGTCTTTTATAAGTAAACAGAAAAAAATAGTAAAAGTTAAAAAAAAACGAAAACAGTAATTAAAGTCTTTTAAAAGTATAAAAAAAAACTAGTAAAAGTAAAAATAAATAAAACAGTAATTATTTACTTTTAAAAGTAAAACAAAAAAAAAAAACTAGTCAAAGTAAAAAAAAAAAACCGAAAAAGGTGGAGGGGGGGCGGGTGGGGGTGGTTGTCGGGGGGTGCGAAAAGAGGACCTCCTCGCCAAAGCAAATTGGCAAAGTCCAAGTGGAAGTGAAAATAAAGTTTAAAAAGGTATCCACTTAAAAGGGAATTTGAGTAAAAGATCTGATTAACGGAAGAGTCAAAATAACATAAAAGGCAATTTTTTATACAAAATGCAATAAATCAAAGAGATTTTTTTTTGCAACACATAGGTGGTATTTCCACACCCAAACGAGGTGAGAGTAATCTACTTAAATCGACCGCAGAGAACCAACACTTATGGAAAGCAGCTAGGAGCTAGGGAGATCACCGGGCTCGTCCATGAGACTACCCACATGGTCTTTCACTTCATAACTGATTAGTCCACTCTCGAAAATCGAACTCATACCTCCAGGGTGGGAGCAAACTCCCAGCCAATGGAGACAACCCTCGTTGGGTGAATCCAGGAGATTCAAGAAATTGAATACCGTACCCACCCATATAGAGTTGTGTTTTGTTTAGCATTTCTTCATATCTTGTTGATAATGATAATTAGTTTTTTTTTTCGGCATAATAATAATTAGGTTTTTTTTATCATCAGCAAATGATAATTGATTGAAGGATTAAAAAAGGGAGGAAAAAAAAAAAGATCGACAGCTCAGCACTGGGCTTGCAATCCACGGAAGCGTACCAGGGCCCCTCTCTCTCTCTCTCTCTCTCTCTCTCTCTCTCTCCTCTAAGAAGTTCGAAGACAGATAGGAGAGGGAGGAAGGAAGGAACGTCTTGGTTGCGGATTCGAAAACGTTTTCCATGCATACTTCTGTATCTACATCTGTATATAATCAATCAACACATACATATCCTCGTAATTAGTTCGATTACTGTTCTTCAATCGGAAGTCGAAACTCAATTCAATTCCGAAATCAATTCGTCCAAATTTGGGGCCGTCCTTTTTGGAGCAAAATCGAAAAGTTCCGATCATCGATGTCGTACGCTTACCTCTTCAAGTACATCATCATCGGAGATACCGGTAGCTTCTATTTCTTCAATTCCTGTAATATTATCCGAATTTATGTACCTTTCTTAACCTAATCATGCGTTATACTATGTGTTTGATTTGGGTGGTTAACAATCTCGTATGGTATCAAAGCAGGCAATAGCTTAGTCACATAATCCTGGCCTGTCGCTCCCATTTCAATACGAGCCCTATGCTCGGTGCTCGCTCTCTCAATTCTTGCTCTCAAGAATTTTAGTACCCAATTGATTTGGCCTTTCGATCCAATCAAATAGAAAGCCCTAAGGTTGCCATATTCTAGGAGCCAAAACTATGTGATTGACTAACTCGCCTTTCCCCTCAAAGGACTTCCCCGTCCTCCGATTCGTAGCTTTCATAGACAAATTCGTGATCAAGGATAGACAAAATCCGTTTCTCATGATACCTAAGGGACTCCTTGGTTCGGGCTGATGAAGCAATATTAATCAAACTTTATCAAACGGACTGCAATCTTTTTCTTTGGGATATTTGTAAAAGACGCTCTCACGCTCGCGCACACGCATTATGTGACTTAGGGCAATAGATCTTGTGTTCAATCCTCATCGCCTACCTCAAGAAAAATATTTACTTCTGTTTAGCCTGTTTATTGAGGAGAGCTTGGCTACGTGTGAGGGGACGTGCTGAAGATATAAATAATAAAGTTATCCTCTCTCTAAAAGCTTTTAGACGAGCTGGTGGTTTATCACTCTAATAGTTTGATTCCTTCTCATTACGCAGGAATTGGAAAGTCATGTCTTCTTCTGCAGTTTACTGATAAGAGGTTTCAGCCCGTGCATGACCTAACCATTGGGGTTGAGTTTGGGGCCAGAATGGTCACAATTGACAACAAACCAATAAAACTGCAGATTTGGGACACGGTATTTGCTGCTCTATTCATTACCCTTTGGTTTTTTCCCCCCATTGTTGAACTGTCTGATTTAGAGTACCCTGTTTTCTTTAGCTGATTGGTGATATACATGAATACAGAAATTTTAGTTGTTCCTTATTTTAGAACTTTTTAGTTGCATGGTTTCTATTGAGGAGCCCTTTCACTGTTTATGAGAATTGTTACACTTTTGTAATTGAAAATCATTGAATGGTGTCAGGCGGGTCAAGAATCATTCAGGTCCATTACTAGGTCATACTATAGAGGTGCAGCTGGTGCACTACTAGTTTATGATATCACCAGGTACGATTGGTTTCTTGTTAGTTGTTTCCCTTGTAACGTACACGATCTATATCCCAATTTACATCGATTCAGTAGGTTTATGCATATATTGCTACTTGCAATTGCCCATCTGGAAAGATGAAAAATTGTTATTTGAATTTACATATTTCAAAATTCTTCATAAATATCTATGTTGAGAGGCATCTGGGGTATTATAATGCTGACCGACTGCTTCGTACAAAAGGTTTCTCCCTAAAACCTAGATTTGTTTCTAAGTCCATGATATTCAAAATGAAAGAAGTCCTACTGCAATCTGGTGATTGGTGTTATCACGATTTATGTTTCTGAGAAGTTAGATTGGATTAAAGAAGGCATTAAGAAAGGCCCTATACACTTCACACGAATTAAAAAGATCAGTCATATCAAGAAATCGGTTTGAGGAAAGGATTGCATTCTTTAGACTCCCAACTGTACAACAAGAGTGCTTTAAAGTCTATTCAAAGGACCCTCCAATTCATCGGAGTTAATTAGGCTTAAGGTTATGACAAGAAAGAGAGATTATGTTTGTATCGTTTTGTTCTTACTTCTATGTCAAGCCCACCCCCCAAAGAGAGGGGGAGAGATTTACAAAATTGTAAAAATGTGGATTATCTCAGACTTGGATTGCCTATCTATTACTGAGAAGCAGCATTTTAAGCAGAAGTTATGTGAAATCTTTGTGGTCAAACACGCTTGGACTTTGGATAGCACTTGTTTTAAAATGGTATTCTGGACCGTGAGATCGGTCTGGATCTCTTCCATGAAATAGTAGGAAGATATCCTTCTACCAGTGGCAATGATATCCCCTCGGCTTTGGCACATTGCTTGGTGCAGATGCCCCTGTTGCAATGTCTTCTGCTATAGCATGCTATGGATCTTCTTATCTAGCACAATATTGCTCATCAGCAGAAATGCACAATTTTTTTTTTGTACACACAGAAACGTATAATTAGCATACCATTGTGAGTGGTTGCCTACCCATTTTGAGTGAGCACTATAGTTTACCAAAAATAATCTCTAAATCGTATTCGTAAGAGGGGTACGATGGTAGATTTTAGTGATCGAAAAGGACAATTCTTTTGTTTTGGTATTCAGGAGAGAAACTTTTAATCACCTTGCGAGCTGGTTGGAGGATGCAAGGCAGCACTCACATGCGAACATGAGTATCATGCTTATTGGAAACAAGTGTGATCTTGCTCATAGAAGGGCTGTAAGCACAGAGGAAGGTGAGCAGTTTGCCAAGGAAAATGGCTTGATCTTCATGGAGGCTTCTGCAAAAACTGCTCAGAACGTCGAGGAGGTGATTAATCTTCCTACTGATTCCTTTTTCCCCACTCATTCTTGGTGTTCGTTTCCTGTCAATTTTCTTTGGGTCTTTCTGATAGAAAAATTTTGTGCAGGCATTTATAAGCACAGCCCAAACAATCTACAAGAAGATTCATGATGGAGTATTTGACGTGTCCAATGAGGTTCTCTCTCTCTCTCTCTCTCTCTCTCTCTCTCATGCAACTATGCAAGGTGGAGGTGTGTTGCCAGAATGACAAAACCTCGTATTGAGGATTATTCATAAGCACGAGTCACGTTGCTTCCCCTTGTTATCTGAACCAACTCTGTTTTTGGATCATGTATTTGTTGAGTTATTTGGATCAAGCAAAGAAATAAGGTGCCGTTCAATAGAGAAAAAAAAAAAAGAGCAAAGTAATCGGGAGTCCAAGCCTCCAATGAAAAAATTACCTCAATTTGTCTTGCATCTTCTCCTTTAAGTTCTGAAACCCTCCTTCATATCCATATTCTTACACAGCATTAATTTTGTGAGCCAAGCACTTTTACTTTGCCTAACCAGCTAATCAGCATGTGTTCGGTATCAGAAACTTTATCGTGTCATTCACAAAATTAGAGAATGCTGATTGGATGTCAGGTTTAATTTCCGGTACTAAATTTATCGTGATTTGTATCTCTTTTGGCAGTCTTATGGGATAAAAGTTGGATACGGTGGTATTCCGGGCCCATCAGGAGGTAGAGATGCCTCTGCTTCTCAAGCCGGGAGCTGTTGCAGTTGAAATTGGAACAAGCACCTCAAAACCATTCACGTTCTTTTGCTTGTTTTTTTCGCATTCATATCAATGCCGTAAATATCCTGTGTGCCTCTCTCTCTTCCCCTTTATTTTTTCCTGATTGTGTAAAGTTGACAAATTTTCATTATCAGAAGTAGCTGAAAAAGTAAATTACTCATTCGGTTATTGCAATCCTGATTATTGCTAGGATAATTATGTGGATTAAAATTATGTAATTTATCAAAAAATGTTATTAAGAGGCTTTTATTCATGTTTTATCGTTCTTTTACTGAAAGCGCAAGCCAAAATTAAGGCGTGTTCAAGTTAAATACCAACTTGACAAGGATTAGTAAAAGCTGATCCAAATAAAGCCTCAATCGAGCACACTAAACAATGTACATAAAATGCGAAACAACCGATCCAAATGACAGCAAAAGAGCTGATCCCAATATGATTTTCAGGCTGTGTTGACTGTTTTGCTTTCTATCAAGTGTTTTCGCCATTAGCAAAACTTAGAAAATGCTAATCCGGTAAGCACATCCACCCTCATTATCACTTTGGAAAACTAACAAAGAAAACAGGAAAATGAAAGAAAACATGTGTACAAGAACAAGTTCATCGGCTCATTTTACCTTCTCCGTAAACTCGTTTCCTCCACAGATTCGTTAGAAACATAGTTCCGGCAACAACAAAAGCCGGAAAAAAGAGGACGGTTTCTATATACCAATACACCCTCCTTTGTACAGATGTTAGTTTCGATCCTCTTCAGCCAACCCATAAAGGAAACTGCAGCAGAAGCAGCTCCAACGTGAACAAAGGAACAAAAGATTTTGACCTTCTAAACGTGTTACAGCTTACAAACAGATTACCTACTGATTTTTAGTCTGCCATATGCTATGTGTACTTGAGTTATTTTGTTGAGCATTCTTTGACAAGAATGTTCCTCCATTTGTCCTTGAGGTCGGCTGGGGTGCGAGTTCCATCAAAAACATGACGACCAAATTCCAAAATTTTCCTCCATGGGAGATTTTTGTTGACCATGGTTGAGAACTTTTGCACTCCTTCCTGCAGCATAAGCTAAATGCAGTTAGATGGCAGTAAGTTGTAGCAAAAACCAAAATAAAGGGCATTCAGATATAGAATGCGTTTTGACCCAAAAAAAAGATATAGAATGCGAGGTGTGACAATAACCAAATAATCCGCCATTATGGTAATGCACAGCTCCTCTATACAGTGGCAGAATTGTTTGCATTAGTAACCCAGAAAGAATTACTAACATTCAGAACACAGAATCCATGAAGACTGAGGATTCACTTCAATTCCAGACTCCAGTCATTTCCATGACTGAAAAGACTTTTGGTTGCCTGTTAATGCTGTGGCCAGTGACTAGGCCTGCTTCAATTTCTGCCCAATGGTTGTTATAGCTCTATTTAAAAGCTTGCCTAAGCATCTTCTACACTGCAAGGATCGTGATTAAAGTGCAAAGAGTGTGTCTCAACTACAAATGGAGTAGGTAAGATCATGGATACAACTGCTAGAAAGGAAACGTTACTCAAAAGCCAGTTGAAAATTTTCATCCGTGTCATTAATTTATTCCAACTTACTTGTCCATAACAGTATTGATCTGAGTTTCTTAACTTCCTCTTTTGTCTACATTCAACAAGTTGAAATACGAGGGCATCTGTTTAGAGTTCATACCTTAAGCATTTCTTCCTCGTCAGCTGTCCATGGTAGTTTTTTACGCCGTGCATGAGGAAGCGTTGGGCTTGTGCTACATATTAGGAATAGGCGACCAGGGGGAAAAACAAAGAAAGGTGAAAGTTCAATTAGTAACATAGTAATTCCAAAACTATAAATTCCACTTATGGATGTAATCATTTCGAATCCTCTACAGATGAAAGAATTAACAATCTTATGAATACACAAATTACTCACAGCCTAGATTTGGGTGTTGCATTCTTTTTCTCTTTGTGCACCACATTTGCATGTGATTTAGTTAGCTTCCTTGCTGACTTCCTTGGGCTGTCAACACTTGGACTCTGTATGCCATTTGGATTCTTCTTTTTAATACGCCTCTGATGTGGAGAAACATACGTTACATATGCATTATCTCCATGTGATATATCACTATCTTCTGCAGGATCCTGTTGCATGAAGTCGTCTCCACTGGAGGATAATGTATCTCCTTTTTCTTGATCTTGCATGGATTCTGCTTCTGGTCTGCTGCCTTCATTCTCCTTAACTACATCTGCATTGTCCAATTCCCTTGATATATGAATTGCACTACCTAATTCTGTCTCTTTTTCTACAAGGGTAGCACCCAATGGGTCAGGTTGCTGCTTATCTTGAAGCAATCTCTCATTTTGGTGGTCATCAACTAGTTTTGGATGCTCTGCTTGAGCACTTTTATCGACCTGTACAATTTCAAATTGACGCCTCGTCTCTTCTTCCGTACAACAAGTACCATCTCCGCCACATGCAATAATTGGCCCTTGTTGCATATGTTCTTCAATCACGACTTTATGCTGAGCGCCGTCCCCCGATCTGGCACTATGACTACATCTGTTCACAACATCATTTTCCTCATTCACTGCCGATGCCTTGGCACCTTTATACACATCAAATGTCTCTTCACGTTGATCTTCCTCTATTTGAACGAACTGGTAGTCCGCTTCAACGCCATCCAGCCTACTCCTATTATCAGCTTTTGTATCTCCCACAGTTTTTGATGCCTTCACCTCTTTCCTCCAATCTCTCTCTGTCGTTTGCTTCTGTGGGTCACCATTCATCATTCCTTTATCCAGAAAAACCGATAAAGCTTTCTTCGCCAACATAGCTTTTTTCCTTGCTTTACATGTTTCCAACATAGCTCGTTTATACGAACAATAAGGGCAGTAGAAGTTTCCCATACTGTCAAACCGAGCTGAACAGTGCATGCACTCCTCATGAACAGCCAAAGGGCAGTTACTGTCACTACAAACCAACAGCTTGCCACCTTTATCGCATTTTATACAAACTTCTGCTTCTGTCCAATCCATTTCCAAACATTCTTCAGGCCCACATATTTCCTGAGGTTCCAAACCACAAGAATGCTCTGCGAGGACAACCATTTTGCCAGTTGTGTTAGGAGCCAACTCGTGGCATCGGCTATTATGATCACTATCAGTGGAGGTTTCAGCTACTGTACCACACTGACCATCATTACTAGCTTCATCGACCCTAGTACCGCCAGGTCTGGAATCTGGTTGCGCTTCAGAATCAGTAGGCTGTGCAGACGATGAAAACACAAGGAGTTATCAAAATTAAGTCCTAGCAACAAGTATCCCCTTCAGCAAAACAGGAAATCACAAACATTACAGTTTACATTTAGATATTTTAGTTACTGCCCATTCGGTGTGAGTGATTTGGTGTGAAATGAAAAATAAAAATCTCTCTCATGTTTGGGTTCCAAATTTAGAGGGAAAGGCGAGAAAGATAACTCTTTTCTCACAAAAATGGGGAGATTTGGTGAGAAACATTGAGAAACAAAAAGTGATGGTTGTGGATCTTATTGATAACTCGTCCATAGAGAAAATTCAATCGTTTATTTTCTTTCCTTTTCTCACCCATAAAACTACAATCCTCTTTTTCCCCCCTCTTCATAACCTAGTTCACCAAACGACTTTTCGTACTTGGTTTGCATTTTAGAAGTAATTCAATCACCTTCTTCTAACAGCAATACTTCTCCAATCATGCTTAAATGATCAATAAAGATCAACGGCAGCACCTCGAAAATTCAAATCAAACACTTAGGCTTTTAAGAGAGAGTACATGGAGAAGGCTATGGTACACACTGTAATGGTATAACCTACATTTTTGTAACTGAGTAAGTAACAAGCACCAAAATATAACTAGCAAAATAATTCATAACATTAGATGTGTATTGTACACACATGTTCATATCTAGTGAGAGTAGTGCATTACCAATACCATAGAAAACCGTAACAAGTGAGCGAAAACATGGCAAACGGAACCACAAAAAATGCATAGCAGTATAGTACGCGCACGTTAACTATGAAGTTTATAACTAGACATAAATATGCATAACTTCACTCGCTTCACTAACTTTTCCAACGGTATACACCCCTCCACAACTAAAACAAGATAAGTGCAACATAGACAACCACAGAATACGCACTATTCCTATGGTATCTCCAAAAGGTTTTCAATTCCTTCTGAAAACATGAATTTGGAACACTTCCTTAGACCTTAGCCTAAAAAAGCCTAGAAATTTCCATTGGAGATGGATTTCACATTGCGTTACGTAGAGAGAAAGCCGAACTCCACAGCAGTAAAGGATATTCAGTTCTTTTCCCAAATCAAGCACATAACATCAATACTAGGTTTCCAATCAAATTGACAACACATACACATACTTAGCCCCCGTTCCTCTTAGCTTTTCGGGCATTTTTTTTGTTTTGTCCTTGTTCAAATTTTTTCGCATTTATTAGTTTTGCGCCAAACTTTTGTGGATTATTGATTCATCCCAACGAGATCAATCGAAAAAGTAAAAATTTTACGCCTGCCCTAATATTTTTAGAAAAATCCAATAAAACTGGGCTTTTCGGATTTTTCTTGGATATTTTCAAAAATATTTGGGCAAAAGTCATCATTTTTTACCTATTCGATTCGTCTCGTGAGGACAAATCAATAAACCAAAAAAGTTTGAGGCTGAACTAACAAACACAAACCAAAAAAAGCCCAAAAAGCTAAGGAGAACAAAGTCTTAATGATTCATAAGGCAAAATAAAAACGAAACGGAAAGAAACCTAAACGGCCTGAGGAGCAACGCATGGTGGATCATGGATGCATATGTGCAATACAGATGGCATTAGTACCTGGCAGAGGTAACTGAGAGCCATGGCGGAGGGTTGGGGGTGGAGTTTGGAGAGCCTTGCCCTTCCTCCTCCGACATTCTTCTTCTTCATCTCATCAAAATCAAAACCCTCCTTTATTTACAACTCTCCTCTCAGGTTTTGAACATTCATTGGGTTTTTGAATTTGGGAGAGGACGAGGAGTTTTTTTTTTTCAAGGGCAGTTCTCGAGTTGAGGAGAAACGAGTGTGACGAAAGCGCGTTATACTCCTATTTACGTAGCCAAAGCGTGCCCAGGGGTTACGCTTATGGGAAGTCTCTGGCAAACTGTTCCGGACTCGGTGAAAGAAATGGAAGGAGGAAGAGAAAATAATTTAGAACAAAATGAGAAGGAAAGTTTATTGCACTTGTATTTGAAAATCTCTTAAAATCTTTCTTTAAGAACCAAATAAAGGAGGGGACAACTATTCGCAGCCCCGTATTTTCTCCTTTCGCCCACTACATTTTTCGGTAAATAGTTGTTGAAAATCATACATAACATTTCGGTAAATAGCTGTTGAAAACAAGATTATATTTCGGTAACTACATGTCGAAAATATGTTCAACCTTCGGTAAACAACTGCCGAACATATATTTTCAGTAAATAGCTGTTGAAAAAAATATTATATTTTGGTAATTGAATGCTGAAAATGTATCTCAATTTCGGTAACTAACTGTCGAGTATAGTTGAAAATTTTTAACAGGTTAAGGGAGAAAATACGGGACTGCGAATAGTCGCCCCCATAAAAAAAGGGAAATTTCTAAAATTTTCTCTTTCATTTTTAAATGTCTTTGGCGGGTATTAATTATCAAACACTTCTTTGGCCGTCATTTTCCCTTTTTACTTCTTTCCCTGAATTCCGAACATCGCGTAACGCTTTTAACCCCACGCTTTTACGTTAATGATTCGTTTGTTTGTGGTTGATTGTGGATTACTTTCGAATGGGATTAAAAGTTACTCCCAGTTTGTTTTGCAGTTGACATGAGGAGGTGATTCGGGTGAATAATGTACATTGGTGTGAATTTCCTATTTGCCCTCCACACATAGCAAACCCTTCCACCCTCTCATAATAGGAAAGGGATTTCGGTAATGCTACAAGCCAGATAAAATTTGGACACCAATGGGGTGTCTACAACTTATCCCCTCTGTCCTCTGATGAAATAAGTATATCTTCCACCCTTTCATAATAGGAACAAAAATACTAAGAGCAGAGATACTTTGTAGGGATCCGTACAGAGACAATCGCGTATGGCCCCATTCCGGATCCCAAAAAACCCTACGAATTCAAAAGTAATACTTATTGATATCCGCAGGAGCTGATTTTTTACAGGGCCCTATAAAATAATATTCAAAAATTTATTGATATTTTTCTAGATTTTTTTGGGATCCCATTCCGCGATTGTCCCTGCACGAATCCCTACAAAGTGTCTCTGATGTTAGCAGGACTGTAATAGGAAAGGGATTTCGGTAATGCTACAAACTAGATAAAATTTGAACACCAATGGGGTGTCTAGTGTCTACAACTTATCCCCACTGATGAAATAAGTATATCGAGTGTAGTTCATACCCGACTTCTATATCCTCCAGACAAGCATGTCGCAAGCGTGTCTAGCAATACCCACGCAAGATAACAATCTCATCTGAACCATTCACACCTGTTTTTAACCTTACGGATTCGGTTTTGGTTTTCAATATGCAAAAAACACTGTTTTGGTTTTAAATTTGCAAAGGTCGGTCTGTTTTTGTTTTGGGTTTTGATTTAAGAAATTGAATGGCATTGGCATTGGCATTATAAATTTCGATAGTAACATTCATTTTGTTTTGTTTACATTTTAGAAAGTTATTTTGAGAGTAATGAGGGACAATGAGTGGAGAGAGATAGAGAGAGATTTATTGAAAATTGTGCCGAAAGTAAAAAATTTCTCTCAAAAAGTTGAATCAAGCGGAGTGATTGACATTATAAATTTGAAAAGTGACATTATTTATGGTCAAACCAAAACTCACTTTTTCATTTATAAAAAGGATCAAACCCTGAGGGGCTAATATGCAATTTTCCTGCCAGATGCTCTTGATGCTCAAATCCCCAATACAAACCCTAATCCCAACTGATCCTCTCCGCGTGTACACCCTAATTCTCTCTCTTTCTCTCTCTCTCTCTCTGCGTGTAGTTTTCTAGTTTCGAATAGCATAGCTTTTTACTTAATTATCTGCGAATTGCGAGCTTTGAGTTTCCTGTTGAACATCCAGCCACCCGATAATGGTTAGTTCTCTGTCTACTTCATTCGATCTCAATTTCTTAGAAATTCGCTACTTCTCTCTCTCTCTCTCTCTCTCCCCCGTATTTTGTTGACTGCTGCAGTTTCATGCTGTGTTTGTAATTACAGGATAGTGTTTTTTTTTGGGAGTTTTTCCCTAATTGGTTCGTGTCATTAAATGTTATGTTGTCTTTGTTATCTTTGGTTGGATTGTATGGCGAACGCGTAATCGACTTACTTCTGCCCACTGTACAAAGAATTCGCGAATGCGCGGAGGCGCGTGTTGAACTTCTCTTTCTTGAAAGAATCACGTTGAAACTCTTGAAGCTCTAAATCCCTAACCAAGTTCTGGGATTGAGTTGAAACTTGTAACCAACTAGGGTGGCCGGGCGGTTTAAGGTTGTCACTGGGCCAACAGTATACCCCACGAACTCTTGCGTTTTGACCCCCCTTGGAAAGCTTGACTGACAGTCTGACACAATAGCTGAGTCTCGCAGGGTGTTGCATATATCGTCATGATTGGTTACAGAGAACCCTGCTCTGTAGGCGTTTCTCGCCACGATAAAAGGTTTTGATATTTGGGAAATTGTGTTCCTTCGATTACATCCTCATTTCGTTTGATTTTATTTGGTTGGTTAGCCTCCTGTTGTCTGCTGATCACAATTCAGTACATGTGCGGGGCGTGTATGGTCAAAATTCATAAGATTTTCACTTTTTGCTGCAAGAAAAACTGATAATTTCATTTTTGTATCTCGTGTTACAAGTACCTTATTAAGCTCTGAATTCCAAAAATGAGTCGAGAAGTAAGAATGGGAGCTCTTTTTGTTGTAACATCTTAGTTTTGTCAAATTTATAGTCGCTGGAGTCACTTTATCTCCTCATCCAGAGTGGGTCACGCATCTGCACATGTGTGGGCGTGCTAAGGTTGTGTTGTTGGACTGTGACTAGATTTATGGCTCTTTTGCAGACTAGCAGAGGAGGGAGGGACAGATATCGTAGAGATTACCCTCCAAGATCAGAAGAGAAGAGCCACCATGGAAGAAGCAAGGCTCCTCCATCAAGACACCTCTGGGTCGGAAATTTGTCTCAAAACCTCAACGAAAATGCTTTAGCAGATCTCTTCTTACAATTTGGGGAACTTGAGAGCGTTGCTTTTCAACCGGGTCGTAGTTATGCCTTCATTAATTTCAAACATGACAAAGAGGCTTTTGCAGCAGTGGGAGCACTTCAAGGTTTTAGTGTTGCAGGCAGTCCACTTAAAATAGAGTTTGCAAAGGCGGTTAGTTTTGCCCCCCTTGGTCTGCTTTTCTTACCATGCAATGTTGGTATTATTTATTGTGAATGTACCTATTCAATGAATGGTTTAAAATATTTCGCAAAAGCCATCTCGGAATAACACATCTTATCTTAATAAATAAAAAAATCGACAAATTGCATAATTACAACAATTGGAGGATAAGATTGAGGCCCATTCATAAAAGATTGGCTTCTCATGTCAAGCTAGTGAGGTTGACAGAATCCAAAAGATAAACTCATCTTGCAAAATAAATAAACTATCTGATATAGTTTGGTTGACAGCAATATTCCTTTCAACTTTTTCCATTCTTGCTCAAGTTGTATATGCAGCCAACAAGGGGGTGGCACCCTGTCTCAGACAGAATTCTAGATCCTAAACAAATTAATTGTTCAATAGAACTTTCACTACTGCTAGTGAGACAGATGTATCTTCCATTGCGTAAACAAAATAATTGTTCAACGTGTAATATGATCTGTTACCCAGGCCTCGTCCATGGGCCATTCATGCTAGCAACCATCTTTCACAGAAGTGAAACTGTTACTAGTTAGATGCATAAAGGTAGCCATTCAGATTTCAAGGAGTAGGTTCTTTCATTTTCTACGAGTGCTCACCATATGAAAAGGTGGTCTCTCCTACACCCATGGTACACCACTGATATTATACTTAAATCGTGTGTCTGATCTGCCATCCTACATGAATTTGAGATGAAAGGATTTGAGAGGTTGAACTTTAGAGAGAATCTTAACCATTAGACGTTGATTCATAATTATTTAGTGGGCTATTAAATAGAGATGATTAAGGGATGTGTTGTTAAAGTTCATGGACAACTAGGATTATTTACAGAAATGAATTCAAATAACTAGTCACGGAGTTATTTCAAATCCATCAATCAAAGATGTCAAATCATTCTACAGGCTTCAAAAAGAATTGGGCTAAGGTTATACATCTTAAATAAGTGATGTAAAATCCCTTCGTTTGAACCATTCAATTGCTTCCACATCTTCATTTTAGAAGCTGTATAGTTTGTTTGTTTTTTTAACAATATCTGTGCTTAGATCAACTATGTGTGCTCAGTTGAATTTGTGAATCTCTCAGGGCTTCAGTAACAAAATAACATTTCACCTATTAAAGTTATGTAATACAAGAATGGTCTTCTAACAAGCTGTGTTGTACAAAAGAAGCCGTTAGTTTTTCATGACAAACCACTCTTCCAGACTATGAGCAATTCCCAGGAAAACAAGCACGAAAGACAGATCAGAAAAAGAATGCCCAAGAGCATAAGCACATGGATAAGCTCACACTAAGCCGTCAATTTTGAATCCAAATTCGAGATTTTCCTTATACAGTATAATCGTATCGTTAACAATCTTTTGAATTATATATAATACTTTACCCCCCGTCACGGGAATTTTCTTTTTCAGATAAAGCAATAGATACTCAAGTTGAAGTAGTAATGGCCGTAGGTGGCATAGAACCTTCTAAAGGACTACCATTTTTGTTATCCAATTTATTTATGTTTCCGTGATTTATATGCGCACCGTTCTAAAGGACTGCCATTTTCGCTATCCAATTTATTTCTGTTTCCATTATTTATATGCAATAGCAGTTCATTGTCATCGATTCCAAACTCCAATCTATATTTGTGTCAACTTCAATTTGTTTAGCATACTACTAAGTAACTTTGTAATGAGTTGGGTACAGATTTCCATGATGTGTATTGTTGCTCACATTGTGATTTCATAAATGTGAATGCCTAGAGCAAAGGCGTTCGATTAGTGGTCATGAAGATTTTCATCCAGTGTAGACTATCGTAGTTTGTAGCCATTGCTAATGAAATGCATTCAACAACAGCAAAGCAGCTACAAACATGCTGGGACAATTGCCCAGACAAAAAAGTAAGAAAACATCAAGCCCAAGGCAACTATCACACTAGAGCAAACCAAAACAAAACCTGTAAAGGAACTTCCCCTAGCAGGAAAACTGAAAAAGCACAAAGCTGACCAGACAACAGGCTAAAACAGCAGCCAACAAGAAACATCTAATATGGTACAAGCAAACATATGACAACCTTCCATCACCGAGCATTGAGAGTTCTTGTTGTTCTGAAATATAATTTGACTGTTTTAGTTAGCGTAATTGGTTGGCAATGTTTGCATTCATCAATAACGAGCATAGCATTACCCCAACATAGAATCATATTAAAGCAATTGCTTTCCACCCAACAAGGGCTGCTAAGTGCTCATTAAGTAGTTTAATCTGTTTTTCAATGCAAATCATTAGGTTTGCATTCAGTGATGACGTTCTGGATGATATAGTAAACGGTTGCTCTCCGTCATTATGGTTAATTTGTAAACAAACGAAAGTCCAATTGATACTATTGCTTCCATTAACACAACATCACACATGCAGTGGCCAATGCATTATATTCCAGAACTGTATTCGCAAAACAGTTGCCAATAAGTTACATAGTCCGAATGACTAGAACAATACTCCTCAATCTTCATTTGTCCACTCCAGCTCATTGAACACTTTCAATTTCACTCAACTTTGGGATAAGAGGACTCAAAAGCTATGTGTAACAGTTGCCAATACATTATTCTTAAGGATGACCATAACAGTATTCCCAAATCTTCCTTCATCTACTCCAGCAGCTTTGAACGATCGGTCGACTTTTGGTAGGAGGTTTCAAAGCCATATACCACAGGTGCCAATATGGTAGAATATACGAATTCCAAGTACAGTGTTCCTGAATTTTCCTTATCTACTCCAGCAGCGTAAAACAATTGCCATATCATTGGACTTTGAGCTAAGTAGATTCGAAAACCATGTACTCACGGAAAGTTCAATCTTGTATTGAGGTTATTCTCTCTCACTGGAGCATGATGAGTAAAAAGTTGCCTGATCAAGAATTAAAATATGCTTTGGTGAGTGATATAGCCGCCTAATCAATGTCTACCCGGTGAACGATAATGGGTAGATTTCTCAAAGTGAATGCGTGTGCAAAACCTTCTGTGTGAGGACGAAGATACATGTATTATGTTTCTTGCTAGGCATGAGCAAATTGTTTTGTTCCAGTGTTCTCATACCATCAAAAGCTGAAGGGGCCTTTTGCGTTGCACCTAATCTCTTGGAACCATGATATCGGATATGAATCTAAAACCTTGAGAGCCAATCTGCGCTTAACCTATTATCTTCTGAATTCAGTTCAGACAGGATGATGGACTACAACTCCTGATCTAAGATGCAGCAAAAGAGAGGTGATAGACAGTTTTCTTTTTTGATCTAGGATGCAGCCATCGATAGACAGTTCGTTTGCTATATTTTGCTTTACACAAATTTGAAGTAGTTTTCCCTGGACATGTTAAATTAGACGTGATTAGTTTTTCTGCCAAACTGCTATTGGCAACAGAAAGGCCATCCTAGAAGGCATGTTTTGGCACAAACCTAGTAGTTGCGGAATCTTATTTAAATATCTCTCTAATCAAACCTGCAACTTTGAACATTCTACATTTCTGTTGAGTCTTGGGATCTCGAGTCCTGGACCATGTTCTCTGCTGTGAACTTCCTGTGGTCACCCTCTTATTCGGAGGAAAGATCTGTAAACCTGTGTCTGGGTGCAATGTGTGCACATCAATTGTTATGCCAAATGATTAAACCCACTCCATTATGGTTCCAAGAAGTTACCAAGTTCCTCTGAATATCATTTTCACTCCACCGCCCTCTTTAAAAGTCAGTGTCTATTATCTGCTACTGTCGGCTCATCCTTATCAGAGCTTGATTGAGAACCTGACTTAACTCAAACCATCCTTTTTAATTGGGGAACATATAACTATATAAGTGCTATAATTATCTTCGCATAATCTGCCTTGAGTTTCTCAATTTTTGGAGGTTTAGGGGGGCTACTACTTCGGTGGTAAAAATTTATGAGTAGTCACTTTCTGCATGTTTGCTACATGATAGCTGCTAGGTCTATCGCCAGTCCTGTCCCGCCCATACCCCATTGATTGAGGATTACGAGGGTATTGTTATAGTTGTGGTATCTTACTATAAGCCTCAAAATAGGGTACTCATTTCAATGTTACACAATGCAAAATCATAACTGCACAGAAGCCTAGGAAAGAAACAAGCACTAGATGAAGTGAAGGAAGAAACATAATTTTTCCTCCGAATTTGAGTCTCCTGGGTTGAAGCACATTTCTTTGCATATGCTTCTACAAAAACACTTCTTGACTTGTAAAGCATCCAGGGTTAAAATTCTTCTGCGATGATTAAACTTGTAAAGACTCTGATACCACATTAGAAACACAACCATCCCATCCCCTTTTGGTGAAGGTTCCTTCAGTTTGTATTACCTCCATTGAATTTTAAACGTATGCTAATCAACTACAGCCATTCTGATTATGGTTTAACATTGAATTCTAGCTTTTGCAGTAGAATCCGTTTGGGGCAAGAAGAATGTCCTTGCATGTTAACTTTTGCACACTCACAGGTTTCCATGAATAGTTACAATAAAGCTCCTGATGGCCCAGAAGCAAAATACAATTTCCTTTTAACATGCTTAAGATGATAATTAATGAGATATGATGCAGTAGTAAGAAAGACATGGGGTTTTTTTTATTGTTAGAAAGACATGCTCAGGCCATCCAATCTGTGTGATGTTGCTTTCATGTTTGGTATCATCTCTCTTGTTTAGATTCCTGCTGGGCAATTATAGCCATTCTTAGCAGACAATGAACTTAGCTCAAGTTAGCAAAGCCTTAACAAGCCATTGGGCCTTTTCAGCAACCACTGAATCTGTTTATGATTGTAAAACTCATGCATGTGTGATTTCCAATGCTTTAAGCTCATGATGGATTTCAGGTTGTTCTTTGGTGAATTCTTGGCCTTCCTCTTTGCTACTCATACTCAATTCATTTTTAGTATGATTTTATTCTCTGTTGTAGCAACAAGAGCATTATGCAAAAATCGTTGATATAAGTTGGCGATAAAATTTAAGTGCTTTAGAGTTTGAGTGCTTCAAAATTTAAGTGTTTCTATGTTATTTTCCCCCATTTCACTTTGTACTTTACTATGCACTTGTTGACGTTTTCCTAAGCTTTTGTTCTTGTGTTAAGTAAATTGCTTTTAGAGGACCTTATTGAAAATCATGCTTAAATTGTAATATTGTCGACGTTTATGAACAGTTTAATTTGTACTCTCAAACTTTCTTGTTTACATTAGGAATTTGAACTGTAATATATATTTGGGATTACAAAAGGCTTATTTACTTGCCGATTAAAAAAAAAAAGCCTTTTTTTTTCTTTTGTTGAGAAGTTTGTTCATTCACTCCCCTCCTCTTCCCGGTTGCGTCTGGGAGGGTTGTTAGCCTTTTTTTTTGTTGTTGAGAAGTTTGTTCATTCACTCCCCTCCTCTTCCCGGTTGCGTCTGGGAGGGTTGTTAGCCTTTTTTTTTGTTGTTGAGAAGTTTGTTCATTCACTCCCCTCCTCTTCCCGGTTGCATCTGGGAGGGTTGTTAGGGAAGGGCAAGACAATATTACCACCCTTACGGTACCGTACTGTACCAAAACACCCTTACGGTACCGTACGGTACCAAAACACCATTACAGGTATCGTACGGTCTCAAAACACCCTAACGGTACCATATCGTACCAAAACACCCTTACGGTACCGTACGGTACCAATATTTTTCTCATGAATCTATGATCCAAGTACCTTGACCATTACTTCGATTAGGTAATCTTGTAACAAGATTTGCATATTGTGAAGCTTGGCAAGTTTATTTTGCTCTGATGTACATGCATTCAATTTACGACTCCCTTCCAAGTAACTTGACCATTACTTCGATTTGGTAATCTTGTAACAAGATTTGCATATTGTGAAGCTTGGCAAGTTTATTTTGCTCTGATGTACATGCATTCAATTTA
>JAOTQK010000019.1:3869026-3881906 GCA_025642025.1 Rhododendron ferrugineum
CGACTCCCTACCTATATTTATAACTTGTTCCTGCAATTTTTTTTCCAATTCATGATTGTAATAGGTATAACGTAATGTTTTCTTTTCGGCAGAGAAATTTTTGGCCACCTAAGTTGTGTTGGGGTCCAGGGAGTATTTGTGAGGTGTTAGCAACGTGTCCAAAACTATGATTTCCCCTGGAAAATGGACATGTCTGTAAGTGTTGGATGTGTGCTTTGGAGTATCCGTGAGGTGTCACGTCTATATGATGGAGGTGACTCCTTTGTAGAAGTTCTTAGTTTGTGGGATCTTTGAATGAGAGGGGATATCACTTTAAATATTGTTAAAATGTGTTCTAGGACTTGTGTGTTCTTCAAGTTTTTTCAGGAGATATCACCTTATGTTTATTTTTTTCAGTTTTAAAACTTAATTGTGTGGCTGGGAAAGTCCAAGGAGACTTGCGGTTTGGAGTTGGGATCCTGGAAGACTCTGTTGCCAGTTGGGGGTTTTTTTCCTTGCAAGAAAAGTAAAATCTGGTTGCATCAAAAGCTAAAGCAGTTTGGGGTTGTATAGAATAAGAGAAAAGGGTGAACGGGCAAATCAACGTAATTGACATTAACAATATTATGGGAGAACAATCACATGTGCGATGATTGAACCTAGGTTTATTTTTGCAACCAAAGCTCTTTTATTATGTTAAGAACCAGTTGTCCCAAAGAATTGAAGCATCCCTGAATGTGCTCAATCATGTATGTTGAAAACTGCTTCATTTGTTAGACCATGTGAATTTTGTTTCCATCATTTTTCTCCAACATCAAGGAGTCTGCTGATTTTTTTTTTAATCTCATTGCCCATGAAGTGAAATTTGAATCATGGTGCCGAATATCAGGTTCAAACTGCAATGTCAAGCAGATAAAGTCCCATGCTTATCTAATCTTTATTTTCTTTTCCATATAATTCTGTTGTACTTTTCCTTGTGGGTAAGATGAGCGCGTTATTATTTGCTGCTCTTTTCCTGTATCGCATTCACTCGCATTGTGTATATTGGTACCACAATTGGTTATGTTGGGATGTTTGCAAGATTGCTTTATTGTGCTTATGTTCTTTTGCAATTCTGCATATAACTACCACTTAGCACCTTCTAGTCTACATTTTGGGATTGTCAATTGATTAAATATTAAACCTATCTTTTCTGACTCAATTTACACATGTATTAACTGGTGAATCAAAGTCTTACACGACCTTGGAAGAACAATATTTCCTCATTTATCAAAGATAGTAAACTAGTTTTGCACTTGGCATCATTTTACATCACAGGAGAAATCATCAGCACCATCGTATGATGAAGATTACTCGCAACGCCGAGACGAACAACGATCTGGAGTAAGAGGATCTCCATTCTCTCAGAGAGATTCCAGAATGTATGACCCTAGTCTTGACCTTTCCTATGCTGACAAGCCCAAGATGAGTGATAGAAATGCAGAACCACCAAGTGAGGTCTTATGGATAGGGTTTCCGGCTTTATTGAAGGTTGATGAAGTGATATTGAGGAAGGCCTTCTCCCCATTTGGGGAGATTGAGAAGATCACTGCATTTCCAGGACGTAGTTATGCCTTTGTTCGCTTCAAAAACGTAATGGCTGCTTGCAGGGCAAAGGAAACCCTTCAGGGAAAATTATTCGGTAATCCCCGCGTACATATTTGTTTTGCAAGGAGTGAATCTGGTCCGCCCAACAGTGGGAGGAACTCAATGAACTCCCCTACCTCCCCAATTAAGAAGTCATATGGACGTGCCGGATCTTCTGATAGGGACTTTGGGAGCGTACTTGGAGATCCCACAATGAGATCTCCACGTTTTATGTCGAATCTGGAGTCTAGGGATCCTGATGTCATGGGTTTTGGGCGGAAAGGTAATTTATGGATGGATGAAGGGGGTGCATTTGAACAGAGGAGGTTCCAAGAACAGGGTCCTGATTTAGGACTCCCGGAAAATATGTATGAACGCCACAGAAGTCCTAAAAGAGACAGAGGAGCTCCATTTCATGATTTCCCTCAAAAAGGTCCATTCTATGATGATCCTTGGGATTTGCCAGAAGAGGCCTTGCACTTTCATGGAGCTAAGAAACTAAAAACTGACTCCTTTCCTCCGGATAATGAGCTCCCAGAGTATCCTTTCTCAGGTCCAGAGCAAGCAAAACATGGTTTCCCGAGGATATTCCCTGATTTTCCTCAACCTGACCCCCTTGACAAGAATTTTGAGCCTGGGCCTTTTGGGTATAGACAACTTCCTGATCGGGCAATGAATTTAAAGCAACAGTATGGGGAAAGGAGCGATCACTGGAATGCACCTTATGATGGCTTCCAAGGTGGTTCTGGTTCATTGCCTGCAAATCCTGGTGAGTGGAAACGGTTAACTCCTGACTTGCATCAGCCTGTGACTGAAGAATGGAAATGGGAAGGGACTATAGCAAAGGGAGGCACTCCTGTCTGTCAAGCTCGCTGCTTTCCTGTGGGAAAAGCACTGGACATGCCATTGTAAGTGACCATGGTTAATTTATGCTAGGTTTCTGGATTTATCAACGTGATAAGTGGTAAACAATTCTCTTGCCTTGTCTCTTGTTCGTCATTTGTAGTTTAAACTTGTTAATTCTCAGTTTATGAGTGACTACTGAGCATCCATTTAGGCACCATAAGGGAATGGAATCCCTGTTATAATTATGGATCTGTTATCGTTATAATTATGGATCTGTTATCGTACATGGTCACAGTAGTTAAATTCAAGTTAGACCTTTTGGAAAGTCATTTCCTTGGTACAAACAAATTCTCTCTGGTGCATAAAAAAATTCCTGTGAAACTTTTGGAATCAATGTTATTCCTAGCCTGAAATCAAATTGTTATTTGTGTGGCTCTTTCCGTAGGTGACCTTCTTGGGCCTGATTGTTTGAATAGGCCTTAGTACTGGTTTTGCTTCTTTGCATAGGTTACTGGAGGATAGTCTTGTACATGGGATGCATCCGCTGCGGTGGTTTACATATACCTATATGGCTGTTTATATGCTTCCTTATCGATAATAATTAGAGAACAAATACCTGATTGTATTGATGCAGGCCTGAATATTTAGACTGCACAGCAAGGACTGGCTTAGACATGCTTGCAAAGCATTACTATCAAGCA
The DNA here is from genome assembly GCA_025642025.1 of Rhododendron ferrugineum. NCBI lineage: Eukaryota > Viridiplantae > Streptophyta > Magnoliopsida > Ericales > Ericaceae > Rhododendron > Rhododendron ferrugineum. The sequence continues at coordinate 3,872,179 of JAOTQK010000019.1, forward strand.
GCTAGTGCCTGGGTGGTATTCTTTGTTCCGGGAAGTGACGCCGACATCGGGTACTACAATGAATTCATGAATTATCTTGGGGAGAAGCAGCGAGCCGCTGTGGCTAAATTGGACGAAACCACCACCTTGTTTCTAGTGCCCCCTTCAGACTTCTCCGAAAAAGTGCTCAAGGTGCCAGGGAAATTGAGCATTTCCGGTGTTGTTCTAAGGTTAGAGCATCCGGGTTCCAATCCGGGTTCGTCACATCCGCTGGATAAGAGAGAAAATAATTCGATGTCTTATCGCAGAGATGCGTCATACCCAAAGCCAACGTCACCTCCTCCAGGGCATTTTCCCTCAGCGCCTTCTTTTCCAAATAGGGGAAATTCTGGGGTCATGAATATACCATTTTCGGGGAATTCGGCTACATCATCTCACAGTATTGGAAATATGTCCAACGCCAGTAATGAGAACAGGAATGATATGGCTCATCAAAGAAACCCTGGATTCGGAACAAACTGGTCACCACATCATTTGCAGAACCCTAATTCTGATCCTAGAAATATGGCATCACAATCATCAAGTACTGCGTTTGACCATTCTGTTCAGGGATATAACCCTGCGGTCCCTACCATGCCTAGGGCTGTGCAAGAAACGAGTTCCAGTAGTTACACCCCTCGAATGACGGGTATGCCCCTGGGAGGGAGCAGCAAGCTATCCCATCAGCAAACTAAGCCTCAAGTTTCTTCATCTACGCCTATTTCAGGACTTCAGCCGGAACAACTTGTGCAATTGGCTTCATCCCTTCTTGGGCAGCCAAGGCAGTCAGGTGGTGGTCCTGGGGAAGAATTTAGGCAGTCAGGGGCCATGAATCATTCTGAAAACCCGTATGGGACACCTCAGAGATATACTCCACAGAATAACCAGGTAAATTCTGAGCTTCATCCCCTTTTGGTAGCACTCAACTGTTATCATTTTTACAATCGGGTTGAAAAGCTTCGAGTAAAACTGCATACGTGTTTGGTGCAGCTTTGGATAAGCTGTGAAAAGGTTGAATCTTTGCTGTAACATTGGATGTTTCAGAATTAGTTTTCTTGCACGCTTGCTGGAAAACTCATTTGTTCGACGCATTGCGAAACTTGTTTTCAGATAACTTTTTGATAAGAACCCATTTTGAAGGGAACACCAACAAGATGTTTCACATTCTCGAAACTTAATTTCGCCCGAAAAGAATACGATTTGTCTGTGTTCCAAATATAGGATTATGGAGACCTGATTCTGAAACTGAAAACGGGCTAAACAGCTTGTTTTCTGTATAATTGTCTGAAATGCCCTATGAGAGCCGAACGTAACTAGTGCATGTTTGTCATCTCAGTTTGGTCAAGTGCAGCCGCAACAGCAGCAGCAAGCAGCAAATGTGGCCGCGGGGAATCAACAGATGCAAACTGGTAACACACAAGAGGAAGATGCGGATCCCCAGAAACGACTGCAAGCAACATTGCAGTTGGCAGCGGCTCTTCTTCAGCAAATCCAACAAGGGAAAGGGAATTGAGAAGTATGAATGGCGCGCGCAAATATGAAGTCCAAATGCTAGTTATTCAGATGATGATTGTACCCGCTGTCCTTTGCTTGTTTTGGGGAATTTCTGTTTTCTCTTAATCAGTAGTGGAAGGTTTATACTTACTAGTTCAGACTCCTACTTTTGATGGAAATCAGAAACCAGCCAGTTTTGATGATTGGTTTGCTATGGAATCAGATTTGGTGGTTTCCATCTTGTATTTCTGGCTGCTTTTTGATGACTGGGGATACAAATGAAACAAAGATTGCAAACCTAGGGTTATGACTCATAATTTAGGCACTACAACAGGGAGGCAAGAATGACTAGTCCTTGAAAGAGTAATACTAGGTATATGGATAATGGATCTACTGCATTTGGGGGTCAGTTCATCTCTTATAGGAGTACTATATAGGCACTTAGCTAGTATCACAGTCCAATTTATCAATATAAGCAGCATTTGTTCGTTTTTTTTAAATAAAAAAATTATTACACCTTTTGGGTGAACATTCTCTTTGAATTGAATAACCAAACATCGAGGTAAGGTAATTATGCATAATGCTGATGTGCCCTTTGAGCTCCCATTGCCCTCTGTTTGATCAAATTTGATTAAGGTGGTTTAAACAGATCAGCTGGTACGATAGTTAACAAAAAATGATATGACTATTGTAGAGGGTAACACTAAGAAAGACAGAAGTAGATCAAAATTGATTTTAGAAATGGTAGTTCAAAAGTATCTAAATTTTGGAACATAGCAAAAACGACAACCTCAATAGAAAAAACCCGTTTCATGTAATCAACCCCAATTAGTTGAGACTTGAGATTGGTTTGGTTTGGTTTTATTTGGTTTAAATGCGTATGTTATTCTACAATTGTGCAATTTTAACCCTAACTACATTGTACTATCTCTTACTAGAAAAGAAGCCCACCTAGTGTAGTTAGTTTCTCACTCTTTCTCTTATGGGAGAAGTCCTGAGCTCAAGTTTTCACGGACAGGAACGGAACCAAGATTTCTTAAACGATGGACTGAACTATGAAGAGTAAGTACAAGTACCACCACTCTGTAAACAAGTAGATTGCTGATATTCTAGTCTAAACCAACCATTGACATAGCCAGGAAATACTTTCCTTTTGTTTGAATTCCGGATGACGAATGACATTATTATGCTCAAAATAATTAAGCTCTATTCTTGAAAATGTTGTTTGAACTTTCCAATTCCTAAAAATACTTTCCAATTGGTCGCGTAAACTTGAAGTATTCATATTAAAAAAAAAAATTAAAATTGAAATTACGCAAGAACCTTGGCCCCCTTATAGCCCATAAGTGCTTCCATCTCTACTCACAAAGAAACTGCTCGATTCTCATTGCAACTACTAACAACTAACCCTAACGTTCTATTGGGAAAAAAATCCAAAGGTAGTATATCACTTGACGATATCAAAAGAACCAAACAAAACAACCTGAATCCCACTCATAAAATCAAAAAGACCTCCAACAGAAAATAAATAAAATAAAAAAGATCGAGTAAGAACCCATCCAAAAAACAAGAGTCTCTTGGAAGTCTTTTCCACGTATATCTACATGCAGCTCTTGGGGCCCACCAACCCCAGCAGTCAGATCGACTGCATGCAATCTCTAGCCCCTTTTGCACGTGTAAAGCACGTCCCACAGAATAGGCCAACCCTACCAGTGTATCCTCCTCGGTTGTATCTCCAACCTTGTCGCTTGCGAAATCTGGTAGGAGTCGTCGTCGTCTTCTTCTTCTTCTCCTCTCAGACGGTCAGGAGTATTCGGGTCAGTTTACGTGCATCTCGAATAATTTTCTCTTCAATTCCGTCAAGGATAGACCATTTATGCCGAAACTAAAAGATTCGATCAAGAAATTATTTTCTAACAGTCTGACCCCAAGAATATTTAAAAGAAGCAAATTCATGATCAACCAACTGGACTCATACTCAGAGCTGTATTACCACATCTTGCCTGCTGTAGATAAAATGAAAAACCTCATAAGAAAAAGAACCGTTGAAGTGTAAGACAGTGTATTAAATGAATATATAGTAGTACATACTGAGTAATGATACACAAAGCCACAAAAAATAGTAACTGTAAACAAGAAAAATATAGAGTGGTGTGACTATTCAATTAATGTCGTATACTTAGAAAATACTTTATAGTTAAGTATTTTGATTACTTACTTATAAAGAAAAGAATGATTTAGAAACGTTAATTCCATCACGGCCGGGCAGAGGCACCTTGGCCAGTAAGGCAGGATTCTCTGTGTCGAAAGCCCATTTGCCTCTGTGCTGAGAAATTTTCCGATCGTTGGATTTAATCTTGGCCAGTGGGGTCATTGATTAACTAGGTATGTATCCACATATTTTTTTACCTCAATCATTTTTTGCTTTCATCTTTCATAAGCACGTTAAATCTTTGCAACTCGTCTCTAGTAGATTACTTATCAAATTGTTTTACTAGAATAATGTGACAATGATATTTTTTCAATAACAGGTCATATATAGAAGGGTTTTTTTTTCCTCGAAATTATAAACTATGAATCTGCCACTTTATGTATGGCTTTTTATGATATTATAAACTATGAATCTACCACATATTTGTTGTCGGGGCTTGGACTTATATTTGGTGCGTTGTCAAGGCTTGTAACTTATTTTTTTTATATCTCCTAGATTCAAAACCTAGGGGGCATTGTCCCGAATTTAATTTGGTCCGGTCCCTACTAGCGCAAGGTAGAATTGGTCTCTTTGGAGTTAGTCGAGGACCCATATCAGCTGACCCGAACAACTTGAAATATAACAAAAAAAAAACCATATATATACATATATGCATGTTTTGTCCTGGTGTAACTATGTAAAGACTGAGGTGGGCGTGTGTGTGTGTCCAGTGTGTGTTTGTTTGTTTCAGGGTCCACTGAGAAGGACAGAGAGGAAAGAGAGAGAGAAGAGGAGAGAGAGAGAGAAACATGCATCAAGGAATGAGACCAGCCTTTCTCTCTCATCATCAACCCTACCAATTACCTGATCACCATGGTCACAATGTGCAGCAGCTTCATGATCAGCTCCTTCAAGGGATGATTCAGTTCGGCCCCTTTGATCCTCTGTATCAGCAACACCATTTTCAAGTCCAAGAGGAGCCACCCCATCCACTCATTTGCATGACCAGCGATGTCAAACCTACCAATTACCTCATCATCAACCCTACCAAAATGTAACGCTGCCAGGGGAGGGGAAAAAACTGCTCCAATCGTAGTAAAAACTTGAGCAAGGCCAGTTAGTCTAGCTTAATCCTGTCCATGTCGCTCATCGATCACACCTTCGATCGAGCTGCACAGAAACATCAACCACAGTGGATGGGGTGGCTCCTCTTGGACTTGAAAATGGTGTTGCTGATACAGAGGATCAAAGGGGCCGAACTGAATCATCCCTTGGAGGAGCTGATCATGAAGCTGCTGCACATTGTGATCAATGATAAGGTAATTGGTAAGGTTGATGATGAGAAAGAAAGGTTGGTCTGATTATCATCAACCCTACCAATTACCTCATCCCAATTCCTCATCATGATCAAATTTAGTGTAATAGTTCTGTGTTCCTCTCTTTCTTTTTCTTTTTCTTTTTTTGGTTAAACTAATTGATTAAGGTGGTTTAAACAGATCAACAGGTACGATAGTTAACAAAAATATATGACTATTGTAGAGGGCACATAACACTAACAAAGACCGAAGTAGATCAAAATTAAAATTGACTTCAGAAACGATAGTTCGAAAGTATCTAAATTTTTGAAACATAACAAAAACGATGCCCGCATCAACACCAATGGAAAAAACCATTTCATGTAATCAACCCCAATTAGTTGAGACTTAAAATTCAGTTTGGTTTGATTTGGTTTGATTTTATTTGGTTTAAATGCAATATTATTCAATACATTGCAACTACATTGTACTAGTATCTCTTAGAAAAGATGACTACGTACACTTCTGAATCCAAGGTCGTAAAGAAACGGGACTTAGTAGGAGCCGTCCATTCTATTTCATGAACACTTTCATGTTTTCTATGTCATGTATCCTAACATTTGGGTAACAAAAGTAAGGGATCCCTGACTTGAATTGGACTGATATATATATATATATATATAAAGAGTAGGGTAAATTACATTTAACCCCCTTAAACTAACACCTGTTATAGCACTTTACCTCCCTAAACTATAAAACTCATCATTTAACCCCCTCTAACTATGTAAATCCCAAATACTTGCCTGTGAGGTAAGTCGGTGCTCTGGTTGCCGGATTAGTTGGGTCAACCGGATTCCAGTACCGATGCGGGGATCTCTTCTGAGTTCCGAGAGAGAGAGGGCTTTTTCACTTTGTTTTTTCCATTTGGCTTTAATGGCAGTCCTGTTGGGATTCCATCCAATTTGTAACAGAATGCAAACGGAAGTTGCAAAAATAATAGTTTGATGTGGTCAAGCGCCAAAAATAATAGAAAGAAGGGGTAAAATGTCTCCGAACCATAATTTGAGGAGGGTTAACTATAATTTACCCAAAAAATCCAAGAGTCTCTTGGAAGTCTTTTCCACGTATATCTACATGCAGCTCTTGGGGCCCACCAACCCCAGCACTCAGATCGATCCACAGAATAGGCCAACCCTACCAGTGTATCCTCCTCGGTTGTATCTCTAACCTTGTCGCTTGCGAAATCTGGTAGGAGTATTCTTCTTCTTCTTCTTCTTCTTCTTCTTCTTCTCTCGGACGGTCAGGAGTGTTCGGGTCAGCTTACGCGCATCTCGACTAATCTTCTCTTTGGTTCGGTCAAAGATAGACCATTTATGCCGAAACTAGAGGATTCGATCAAAAAATTACTTTTTAGCAATCTAACCCCAAAAATTTTTAAAAAAGAAAATTCATGACCAACCAACCGGACTTATCCTCGGGGCTGTATTACTACATCTTGCCTGCTGTAGATAAAAAGGAAAACCCCATAAGAAAAAGAACCGTTGAAGTGTTTTACATGTGTGTGTATTACATGAATAAATGGTAGTAGTACATAGTGAGTAATGATACAGAAAGTCACAAAAAATAGTAACTGAACAAAAGAAAATTATAGAGTGGTGTGACTATACAATTAATGTCGTATACTTTGAAAATACTGTACGTGTAGTTAAGCATTTTGATTACTTACTTATAAAGAAAATAATGATTTAGAAACGTTAATTCCATCACGGGCGGAGGCACCTTGGCCAGTAAGGCAGGATTTTCAAGTGTCAAAAACCCCTATGCCTCTGTGCCGAAGAGTTTTCCAATCGTTGGATTTAATCTCGGCCAGCGTGGTCACTGATTAGCTAGATATGTATCCACGTATTTTTCACCACAATCATTTTTTGCTTCCATCTTTCACAAGTACGTTAAATCTTTTCTAACTCGTCTCTAGTAGATTACTTATCAAATTTGTTTTACTAGAATAATGTGACAACGGTATTTTTTGCAATAACAGGTCATAAAAGGGTTTTTTTTTCCTCGAAATTATAAACTATGAATCTGCCACATTATCTATGGCTTTTATGATATTATTGGGACTTATATTTCCTGCGTTGTCGAGGCTTGGAACTTATGTATTACATCCCTTAGATCTCTTAGATTCAAAACCTAGGGGCATTGTCCCGAATTTAATTTGGTCTGGTCCCTACTAGCGCAAGGTAGAATTGGTCTCTTTGGAGTAAGTCGAGGTCCCATATCAGCTGACCCGAATAACCTGAAATATAAAAAATAAAAATAAAAAAACATATATACATATCCACACATAGCATCAATGCATGTTTTGTCCTTGTGTAAATATGTAAAGACTGAGGTGGCCGTGTGTGTGCGCCAGTGTGTGTTTATTTGTTTCAGGGTCCACTGAGAAGGACAGAGAGGAAAGAGAGAGAGAGAGAGAGAGAGAGAGGGAGAGAGAGAGAGAGAGAGATCAGAGAGTGAGAGAGAGAGAAACATGCATCCAGGAATGAGACCAGCCTTTCTCTCTCATAATCAACCCTATCAATTACCCTACCATGATAACAATGTGCAGCACCTGCATGATCAGCTCCTCCTCCAGGGGATGTTTCAGTTCGGCCCCTTTGATCCGCTGTACCAGCAGCACCACTTTCCAATCCAAGAGGAGCCACCCCATCCGCTCATTTGCATGACCAGCGATGTCAAACCTAGGCTTCGGTGGACCCCAGAGCTTCACGGTCGCTTTGTCGACGCCGTCGATCATCTTGGTGGACCATTTAGTTAGTAACCCTTTTTCGATTTGATTTCGTTATCCTTTTTTTAGTCAGCCTTAATTCTTTGATTTTTCTTGTGTAGGGTTTTGTCTAAGTTTAATTATTTCTTCTATATATAGAATTGTTTAATGCAATTTTTGTTGTATAAATTGTGTGTGCATCTGTGCATGCGAGAGTTTTTTTTTTTTGGTAATTTTTAAAATGGGAGGGAAGGTCGGAGTTTAACTTTCGATCAGGTAAACGAGAGAGAGAGAGAGAGAGAGAGAGAGAGAGAGAGAGAGAGAGAGAGAATATGATGTGATTTTGAAGCCACAACGTCTGGTGTTTGGGTGCATACATGCAAATACATTTTTCAAATTAATCTGCCTTTCTAAATAAAATTAAAATAAAATTGGCTATGTTTTTATTAACTTGGAAATTCCTCCCCTTCTTCTTTTTTTTTCTTCTCTTTTCCTCATTCCTACTAGAATGGGAGGAAGGATTAGATGTGCATTTGTGTCGCTAATTAGTTAATTTACTCTCATTTAATGACATCAACTAATCATAGCAAGATACGCATTGTCAAAACACATATCAAAATTTGTTAACTAGAAGTAATTCGAACAATTTTGAGTTCACCTGATCATCATAAAAGGAATTTCCGTGCAGATGAAAAAAGAAAGAAGTAATTTCCTTGTTTTGCGAAATCTTTAAGCATATTAGGAGTATAATCAATGTTTTTCAACATATTAATTTGATTCAGTTTGCAGCTTCATTTAGTTCGAGATTAAGGTAATTATCATCAAATTTTGTTGTCCTTGATTCTTGATGTTTTTAGCTTCATGTATAACTCATATCAAAGTGTCACTTGTTTTCACTCAACTTCATTCTACTTGTTTTCACTCAACTTCATTCTAGGAAAATTGGTGCTTTTCAAGAATGGGGTGGAACACTGTTTTTTTGGGTGGATAACTTGAGATTCTACTCTCTTTCTTCATCGCTTTAAATTATTTGTTTTGCATGACACTGTATGTTTCTAGTTTCAAAATCCTGCATGTTCATTTTAAGGCGCCAAACTTGAATTTATCGAGTTTAAATCTAGTTCCTTTAGGAGGTTTGGCGCGTAATGATGGATTCAAATTTAGCGTTGTCATGAGAGATTTGTCGTTATTATGAGCGATTTGTCGTTTTCGATGAATTAATTTGATGCTATATATGTTTTTTGATTGGGTCGTCGTCTGGCTTTCTTTCAAAACTTTTTGCTTTTGTTTTTCGTACACGCGTCTTTTTGGTAATTGGGATACCTTTTAGGGTTAGCTAGCTTGATGTACAATTCTCATAATACTTGTAAATATTCCCCTCCAAATAAATCATTGAAAGTTCTTAATTAGTATCTTTTCTACTACACAAACCCTTCTTAACTTCTTTCTAGTCTCATCATCTAGTTTTTCTATGGATATGATGCATTTATTTGTTGCCAAACTGAATGAAAGCATAGTACATTGGATGTTGAATAAAAAATTAAATAAGAGATTTAATATTTTCTGGAAATGTTAAAGATGGGAGGAATAGATTGGATTAAGGTAGTGAGAAAGTGAAGCAATTTTCTTCATGTTATTGGTCTCAAATAGTTTTGTTTAGACCTATTTGAGTCTATATCATTACCTAGTCTAGAGGGTAAGGAGGAAAGGATGTGGTTTGTGAGTACATAAAGTTTACACATTTTGCCAAACTAGGTCTGAACAGGGGCGCGCGGAACTACATTGTAACAATCTCACTCGCTTGCGAATTTACTTTCTAATAATATTGGAATAGAGCTAGCTCTCCATTAGGTTTTATTACATGCCTTTTGACCTAACAAGTTAGGACTAGGGTTTTCTTTGCACCATTGGATAGGAAGGTTCAACAATTATATATATGTGTTCCCCTTAGTAAGTAATATCA
>JAOTQK010000019.1:3892521-3931255 GCA_025642025.1 Rhododendron ferrugineum
GACGTGTTTTGATAATTAATACCCGTGAAGGACAAGCTAAGAACATTTGTTAATGCTGAAAATGTCCTTAGCAGGTATTAGTATCAAACACGTCATTGGCCGTCATTTTCCCTTTGAATTTTAGATTTAAATTTATAATGATTAGGGTAGGGAGATAAGGGTAATAATTGGAAAGAGATAGAAATAAAAATAAAAATAATGATTTGAGATACGGATAATAAGTGAATTTTGGAGTAGGGTAATAATTTAGAGTCCAAAATCCAAATCCTCAACCGAGCAAGGCATAAATGCAACCCAAAAAATGGTTACGTCAACAAATTCGAGGTTTTGGAACTTATAGAAAAGAGATGAAAATTAAAAAAAATTCTCTTCCATTGTTTGGTTGGAAGAGAAAGAGGGAAGAAAATAAAAATTTTAAGTTCAGTGAATAGTAAATTTTCTCTCCCACTTTCCTCTCTTTTTCTTTTCTTTTCCTTTCCTTTCCTTTATTTTCTTTTCTTTTCTGTAACCGGTGATTTTATGCTAGGATTTGTCCATCAATTAGCAGCAAGTGGAGGTGCAAACGAGCCAAGTTTTATAGTGCTCGAGCTCAGCTCATTTACTAAACGAGCCCCCAAAATTCGAGATCAAACTCACTCAGCTCACTTGTAAACGAGCCGAGATTGACTGATTTTCCTAACGAGCCGAGCTTTTGCGAGCCAAGCCGAGCTTTTGAGGGTTCAGCTCAGTTCGTTTAGTAAATGAGGCTAAAACTCGAGCTCGAGCTCAGCTCGATTACTAAACGAACCGAGCCAAGCTGAGTTGAGCACGAGAGCATCTAGGTTTGTTTGCAGCCCTAACAGCAAGGACAACATTGAGTTAAGTTTTTGAAGATACGGGTAAATTTGAAACACGAGAGCAGCTAGGTTCGTTTGCAGACCTAACGGCAAGGACAACATTGAGTTAAGTTTTTGAAGATACGGGTAAATTTGAAAGAAAAGAAATGTTCAGGGATGAAGTTGATAATTTTACAAGGACCAAAGCAATAAACAGTAGCATGTGCATTTTAAAGAAGCTCCCAACTTGGGTTCTCCACATAAAAACCAGAACTTGCAGAAACGTCTGTTCTCTGTTCACTCTGGTCTCCGCATTTCAACGGTCGATTTAAAGCCTCACCTTCACCGGTCAGATTTCTCTCGCTATCAATTTTCCCACCCTGTGAAGTTATTTTGCATTTTTGCGTGTACAATTTGAGTCTAGCGTTGCTCTTCTCTTCCCTGTTGAATGCCCTCTACATGTTCGATGAATTGCCTTGAAGACTTACAAATGTACAGTTAAGCTGTTCCAATTGTCATTCTTAACATTAAAGGATTCCTACGCAAATTTTAATCGCATGTAAAGTGGTTGTCAAGTAAAATGATCACGGAGGGAGTTAAGGCCTACCCATTTTCTCGGGAATCTCACTCATTAACAAGATAGTGGTTTTTTCATGTTTATAAGCTTATTCAGTCATGTTGGTCCTGTACCGCGTGATACTGGTTTTTAGGTTTTGTTGTTATTCATGACTGAGTTGAGAAACATCTCATATACACGATATAACTTGTATAATATCTACGCCAAAGAAGTTTCTGTTGATGCACAAGATAGTGACTTCTTATATTTACAAGCTTACTCAGCCCTTGTTCCCCTTGGCTTGTTGGGCTGGGCTTTTTTGCTGTTTTGTCCTTATTCAGATTGTTTTCGCATTTACCCAAATTTGGCCACACTTGTTTATTATTCATCTCAACAAGAGGAATCGGAAAAGTACAAAATTATGACTTCTATTATTTCCGATTTTTTTGGGGTAAAAGTAATAAATTTGTACTTTTCCGATTCTTCTCGTTGAGACGATTCAATAATATACAAAAGTTTGGTGCAAAACTAACAAATGCGGGAAAATTTTGAATAAGGCCAAAACAAAAAAAGCCCAAAAAGCACTCAGTCATGTTTGGAACAGTACACCATTTGTTCTGGGGTTTTAGGGTTTAGATCTTTCTGATGTGTGAGTTGAGAAACATCTCATAGGCACGATCGTTTCTTACAAAAATTATGCTAAAGAAGTTTCTGTTGATAAGCAAGATAGTGACTTTTTTTTATATTTATAAGCTTATTCAGTCATGTTTGGTCCTGTATCGCGTGTTCTGGGGTTTCAGGGTTTAGTTCTTATTGATGAGCTGAGTTGAGAAACATTTCGTATGCACGTCCATTTGTCTGATGTCTACACTAAAGAAGTTCTCTTTTATGAATTTTATAGGTTAAGGCACCACTAAATCTTGAGATGGTTTTCTCCCAAGGTGTGAAACGTCCTATGGAGATGATTTTTAAGAGGCTGAGTAGCCCGATAGGTTGTAGAAATAGTTATTCTACTTGGGCAAGCAGAGGAAGATCCATTTGTGAAGCTGGAGAATTTAGAACTGTAGTTTCCTCTAACGATGCCTATCCACACCATGGTTTTGGAATGTTTTTGAGGAGATATGCGGTTGAAATTCCTGCTTTGGAACAGATGAGTCTTATAAAGCAGCTGAGGGAAAGAACAAGTGCTCCTATAAAAGATGTGAAGTCTTCTTTGATTGATTGCAATTGGGACATTGGCAAGTCCGACTATTTCTCTTCTTTGTTTTGAATACTAGTTTCTATTTTCCTCTTGCCTTTCGTTTTTCAATATCCAAGCTTTAACAATATAGTGATTCAATGCAGAGGCTGCACAAAAGGACCTGAGGAAAAGAGGGGTGGTTCTGGCATCAAAAAAGTCATATCGAACTGCAGCTGAGGGTTTGCTTGCATTGGTTCAGAATGAAAGCAAGGTTGCTGTCATCGAACTTAATTGCGAGACAGACTTTGTTGCAAGAAATGAGATATTTCAATACCTGGTTAGTAATACACTTATTGCCTGCATACTATGTAGTGTCCAACTCTAACCATTATCTTGTAACCTGAAGACAGAAACACTTATCACTTTCAGAATTTTAGAGGGAAATGCAAAAGCTTATAACTCTGCAAATTATGGAAACCTCAACTGACTAACCTGTAAGCGTGGTACACATATATGTGGTATTTCAAATCTTCAAGGCTAAATTGTAGTGACCCCCCAAGGTTTTTAGATAGGCACCTAGACCCTACTCATTTAAATGTGTGGATAAACCTACTTGGAATTTATAAGCCTCGACTTGCCAAATTTGAGATACGTAACTGACACAGTCCTCATGTAAACTTGTGGTTTTCATAGTGTGACGACTACCGAGCTCCTTTTCCTGCAATTTTAAAAAGATGTGTGCTCATGCTTGTTGAATCATCATTCTTGCAGGCATTATCACTGGCAAAGTTAGCATTGCTGGTTGATAGTTCTTCTCCGCAGGTTTCCGGGGCATTTCCTGTTAGGGCTGAAAATTTGGAGGTAACAATTCTCTCTGGCGTGTATGTTTTGGTCTTTTTAATTTGTGGGAGACTAGCTTCTTTCACTGGTCCAGACTCAGCTCAGGGAACTAAAATTCAGGAAACCCATGTTTTTGCCTACGAAACTTGTTCCGCAACATTTAACTATTGTCAACCTGTCTTTACTTTTCGTTCTTATGCAACCCAGCCCTTGCTGATTATCTTCAATATCTCCTAACTATTTGTTGTATGGAGGATGAATAAGCATAGGCTGCATGTCATTGTTTCAAATGTTTTTCCCCTGAACCATGTTGTAAATGTCCGGGCTGGGCGTATCTAATGTCTCGGGTAGAATTTGGAGAGCTGGTTCAGCAATTTTAAGCAGCTCCTTAGTTTTGATGTCAATGTTCTTGCATGAGTGGGGTTCAACTTCTTTCTATTGACCATTGTGATCCATTTTCAGCAGCGTTTCTTGATACTGAGACATGTTAAGGTCATTATACAATTAATTTGTACTTTTACTTGTGTCGACGAGACGAATTCTCAAACGTGTTGCGCCTGTATTGAATATCAATCTTACTTTGGAGCCTGAATAGCCTCTTCTGATTCCTTTCACTTTACAGGAGTTGAAAATCAATCTTGACCATCCTAAATTAAGTGGTGAAAAGACAGTTCAAACTGCAATTGCAGAACTGGCTGCAATAATGGGAGAGAATGTCAAACTTAGAAGGGGTTTCGCAATGTCTGCTCCTTCTCAGGGTATCATTTCAACATATCTCCATACAAGCCCTCAACCAGGTATTGTATTTCTGAAATCTGCAGTTTCCATGGCTTGAAAATTGTACTATTTGCTTAAAGTATGTTTGTATGCATGTCTTTTGTGTCTGCATAAGATCGCATTTTGCATGCACTGTTATTAGTGAATCCTGATGTTCTTTCTAACCTAGCAGTTTGCACATCGGAGAGGATTTCATTAAAAGATGGATCTCAAATTTGCTTTCCGAATGCAGGTTTGGGACGTATTGCTGGAATTTTATCTTTTGAGGTAGAGGATAAGAATGCTTCACTGGATTCTCTCCAGCGTGTTGGTTCAGAACTGGCAATGCATGTAGTCGCTGCCAAGCCTTTGTTTTTAACTAGGGATCATGTGTCATCTGATGCTTTGGAGAATGAGCGTGAGATTCTCAAGTCTCAGGTACTTTGTGGTAGTATTATATTTTGATAGAGTTTTGTTTAAGCCTTCATCACAAATTGAGTTCTGTTCTTTGGTTTCCAGAACGTCATTCTTTTTTCTTTTTTTTTTGGTCAATCGGAATATCAGAACGTCATTCACCTGAAGGAAGAAGTATCGATTTAGCTAAGGAAATGAATTTCCTCATAGATACTTTGGTCTAATGCAAAAAAAATACCCATTGAGAAAACTAGAGAGTGAAATTCCCATAGATACAAAAGACTCTAGGTCTGTGTCTTGATAGTCTAGTCTTTGAAATGATAAAACTACCTAATGAGGACTCTAGATGCCTATTTATAGACCCACTAACACTAAGGACACAAAATGACATAGATACCCTAAATTTTACTGCATCATTGTCATTTTCATTGCTTTTCACCCATTAGAATCAGTACTACAACTATTTCCACAAACTTATGAGATGTATGATCATATCATAGAGAATTCTTCTAGCAACTGGGTTGTTCAATCCATTAGGTTTTATTTTCAGAGAGATTGCTTAACAAAAAATCCATTGTCTTGTATCTCCAAAGAGTTTAGTTTGATATTTAAGTGTCAGAAATAATGTTTACATAGTTGATTGTTGAGTAATCCATTCATGCCAACACATGGGAACGTTGAGATTGCTGGTACATTCTTGGTTTAAGAGAGAGCCTTCTAAAAGTGTTTTGATTGTAGTATAAATCAGCTTGGGATCGTTAAGTAAGTAATGTTGTCTGGGTATAGTTCTTCACCGGTTATTATTGATTTACTGCAGTAGTACTTCATCTCTTTCATACAAAGAAATTTAGGGTAATGTTAGAGACAGACTCAATCGGTTCTCGTGGCTAACTTTAGTTTTGGTTGGTTTCATAATTTGCATGTGGTTTTTTTTTTCTGTTAGGCTGAAAGTACAGGGAAGCCTCAGATGGCCATAGAGAAAATGGTTGAAGGTCGTTTACGAAAATACTATGAAGAAGTAGTTCTTATGGAGCAAAAGTTTGTTGTGAATGATAGCTTAAATGTGAAGGTAAGAATTTCTCCATCTTGGTGGATGGAAATCTCTTTGGAGTTGTGACAACATTTGACTAGATTGTTTTATCATGTTAAGACTGAGAATACCACACCTTCCGATCATTTCATTTTCTTTTCGACTACCTTTTATTTTTCCACACTGACTGCCGACTCCCACCTGCTCGTGGGGGCTGGTTATCTTATGTATGCTTTGCAACCTAGTTTATTTTATGTATCAAAAAATGTGAAGGTGTTTTCTAGTACCATTCTTATTCCTTTTGGGGGGAAGCAACCACCGCTGGTGGTATTGACACTGCAAAATTTGAACTCAATACTACCTAGTTTTGTTCTCTTAATTCCTTCTTGCTACTTTGAAGCTGTTGTCTGTTGTAACTATTTTCGTCTGGTTCCACTTGATATTGCTGCATGCATGACAGCATGAGTTGGGTTGTTTTATCAATAATACTTGGAGATCTAGTTATTTAAAGGTCTTCTTTTGTTGGCTTTTTTCTCAAATTCCAACAGACTCTACTCGATAATTTATCCAAGGAAGTGGGTTCACCCATTAAGATTGGGAGCTTTTGCAGAATGGAAGTTGGTGAAGGTATTCAGAGGTAAACACAAAAAACTAATTAAAGCTCTTTCCTTATCTTCCTCTATTAGAAGTTTGACTAGTGTTGCTTCAAATAGTGGCCAACTTAATGAATTCCTGGACACTTTTGTTGCTTATACTTAGCTGTTAATGTGTTAGATCTTGTCATATATATTCTTTTATTTATTTCCCTCATTGGGACTTAAGACTCGATTTGGTTTGGGTTTGATTTGGTTTGATTTATTTCCCTCATTATTGTTTCATCCTCTTTGAGAGGAGTCGTATGCGGCATGAAGATTAATCTTTTTATTTGAATCTACAATCCTGCTACTTATTGTTATGTAGTGATACTATAGCATATATGTCAAAGAGACATGAACAAACCATGTCTAAATGACCAATAATCCCTCGGCAACATCTCCTGTATGTTTGATGGTTTCGGTAGTACATTTTTCTTTGAATCGTGAATCAGTTAAAACCTTGAAATTGTTACCACCCTTCTGATACATTTGGCTACTGATACAACTGTCCTTTGCTGTCTGCACTCTGCACTATGATATCTGATGAAGTAACCAATACGATATGAAATGACTTAGAAGATTGACAAAGCCTTGTATTAAGTGGGATCTATTCAGGCTCCTCATGTATACCATGAGTTGGCCTCCCAAGGACCCCAAATCACAAAAGTAAATTACAGAAGAGGTTTCGTCCTATTTAGTGGAAATTTTGCACATTTTAACTCTGGTTATTGGCGAACAAGCATTTCTCAGGGAATGAAATGGTGGGCATCATGGAGTCCATCAAAAAGACTGGCAATTGCCACAGGTAACCTGCTCCACAGTTAGGAAAATCTTCTTTTACCCTTGCAAATCCCCCAATTACTGGTGTACTACATTACTTGACCTTGTCTACTGTCTACATTACAATCACTGTTCCATTGTATGGCTCATTGGTCATGAAGCTGGTGTTCTTGTCTTACTTGTGTTTATTTGCCAAGGTCATCGAATCTGTGCAGCTGATGTATTCCCATGCTTGAGGCACTTCGTTCACAAGCATGCGAAAGTTGGTCAGAGAACTAGAGATGCTAATCATTACAGACATATGAACGTTAGATAGAAATAACTTATGGTAGCGTCTTTATGACGTCCCGCAGCAAATGCCTGTTACATGAAGTCTTCCTTTTTTTCCTTCCACCACCTCCATTTTCTCTCTTTTTTGGGCTTCTACCTACAAACAGTATGAGAGCCTTTTACTCGTAGATCTTCAAGGCACATAGCACATATTTTCTTTCATTTCAATGTGTGAATACTAGGAAATATCAAACATTTCTAATTTCTAATCCGAATGTTGTTTGTTTATTTGGTTCCCTATATTTTAGAACCAAACCAGTTCACCGTTGGTAATATTTTCCACTCGGTTTGCATCATAGAAGTGAAGAGGAAAAACTTATATGATGCCTAGGTGGAGGCCAAGTGCTAGAGCTTATTTAGTGGCCTCTACCATCTTAGGCGCTTAAAATTCCTAAAGATTCGGTGATGTCCGCTCTATCTTCAGTACTAACAAGACCTGTATTTGCAGGCTTGAAGCATCGAATGAACGTGAACCCGTGGCTCAATCGGCCTAATTTGGGTGATTGTACCAACATCCAGGAAAATCTTTCTATTTATAGTTCGATGTGTTATTTCAGGATTTCAGTATCTTCTTCGCGCCATATTGTTATCCTCTCTAGGAAAGATGAAGTAGTGTGTGCATCTGGCATATGATGCAAAATTTATCGAGGGCTTACAGAAATAATGCGATTTTGATGTCATGTTACTGCTTTCGATAATTTTTATGGTTTACTCTGTTTATTTTAGACCATTCTACTGAATAGAGATCATATAATCATGGAAACCATTGTTGAAGCTCACACCAAATAGAAATGTCAACACTAGAAGGGTCTCAAACCCAGAATACTTCATTTGTTTTACAGGTTACACATAGATACGCCAAATAAAGTCTGCACATGATTTGGCAAAAGAGGGATTGAGAAAGAGTGAGATTATGGGTTCTCTCAATGGAACTTGAGGCTAGTCAAGACATTGTTGTTCACAGGATCCGCCAAATGATCCAGTAAATTCTGGAAGGGTCCGACCCCGGTCACCAGCCCTTGTATGAAGTAACCCAATATAGCCAACATGGCCAACCTCCCATTCTTGATCTCTTTCAACTTCAATTCCTTCAAAGATTTCTCGTCCTTCCCGAACCCTAGTGGGTTGAAGAGGGGTCCACCAGGGTAAGCTGGGTTACCCGACCCGCCCAAGAACTTCTCCAACCCCAAAAAGTACTGTTTCCCCATGGACCCGGGATTGTACCAGTCTTGTAATCTCCTGTGCTCTGCAAAGCCCATCAGTGCCATTTCCAGCACAAATAGTGTGAAAGGGTCTGCCCAGTAGTTGTATGTTCCGGCTGGCGGAATCACACCGGTTTTGAACCAAGGGAGGGCAGTTTCCGGTGGGATGAGGCCAAGCTTCCCAAAGATTTCCGGTGCGATTGCACCGACCGCCCCTAGCATAGCATACCGGCCGTTGATGACCTCTCCGTAGGCTAACCATTTGGGCTCGATGAAGCCTCCTGTGCCTTCTGGGTCCGAGAGCCCAAGCGGGTCAAATCCGAAGTCACCGGGTAAGCTACCAAGCAAAAGATAGTGAGTAAGATTTGGAGAACGATTTACCAGCAAAATCTTGATAAAGACAACTCATTATAATGATGCTTCATGCTTATTGGATTTATGTGCAAATATACTACCAACAATAATATGGGAGGTGGTATTTTTTAGATTGTGAACTAGAATAGTATTTGATATAATGATTGTATGAGAAAATATAGGGTTTATAGCATTAGCATACCCTTCTCAAGAATTTCATAGGAACGATAGAGATTGATTTTACCTGCCATCCAAATAAGAAAGGCTCTGCTTAGAAGCAAACCACAGCTGTCTATCTCCTTGCTGAAAAACACAGCAAATATACATACACATTCAATCACACTATCAACTCACTCATAACTTGAATCACTATGGAGAGAGAGAGAGAGAGAGAGAGAGAGAGAGACCCACCTTAACAGGGGGAGTAGAAGCTGCCCTAACAACAAAGGAGACCCTCCTAGTAGAAGACAGGGCTGGCCTTCCTCCTAGAATCTGTCTAGTAGCCTCCACTGAGGAGGCAATAGAAGATGAAACCAGAGCTTGAGTAACCATTTTTGTTGTGCTAGTGTTTTGATTGCCCAACTCTGAAGGAGAATGGCTCTTATTCTTGACCAAACAACAAGCAAAATGGTAGCAAATAAGGGCCACTAGCTTGTTTGTGGGTCTGGTGAGAGAGCATTGGAGTTGTGGTGGTTATGTGATTGCCTGATTTGCAGATCAGGTGAGGGTCTTGTTGTCCAATGAGGAGTGTACAAGTGGCATAATCACTGGGATAAGAGATATTATTTGCCTTGTTGGAAATTGATCTTAGATTCTGGATTTGACACCTGGAGAAATTCAGATTGCCTCTCATTTTCTCCTCAAGATTTTTTTGGCACTGATTTTGACTCATGTGACAAGGTCACTACAATGAATCACTGCCAATAACATCCAATTTAACTTGAAGGGCATCTCAGATAAAAAGACAATAGCATATACATATAGCTGTTAAACGAATCAAGTTATTCCCGATCTAATTCTAATATAGCTTGATTCATGTTCAGCCTGCAAAAAATTTGAACCTCTCCAAGAAGAAAAGCTAAAAGCAATCGGGAAGTTTATTGATTTTTGATACAAACCAAAGGCGGGCCGATACGCTTGCACTTAATGAATGCATGAAGAAACCTTTTGTTCAATGTTAGTGTTACCCAAATAAATGGGCAATTGCTTCCTCTGATCGGTTGGTTTCCTTTAGTTATTTTGATTTGGGTAATCTGTACAAAAATGAAGCGATTTGAAAGGAACATATTCTTCAGTTAGCAATAATCTCCATTTTTGTCTTCCAAACTCGTTGTCAATCCTTAAAACTCTCGAACTACTACGTCGTTCCATGCAAATGCTCTTTAACTTGTTCCACCATTCCAACTACGACGTCGTTCCATGCAAATGCTCTTTAACTTGTTCTGCCATTCCAACTACGACAGCACGAACGATATGTTTGGATCTTGAATTCATTAAGGAATTTATGCAGAGAGAAGAAAATTTACTGAATTTCCCACTATAAATCCAACATCCAAAAACATTTTCTTGGGCTGCACAAGCTTCCAAGTGACAAGAAGGAAAAATCCCCTGATTACGCGTCTGCAAGAGACTTGACAAGCGGAGCTGGGTTTTTTTTTTTTGGAACAACAAAGAAAAAATGGGGCTGTAATATCAACTTCAAAGGGGAAAAAAATTTGATCAAACCACCACCAATTACCACAATATCATCCAATGTTTGTTTTTCACAATATCATTCAGTGTTATTTTTCCCTGCGCTCAAAACATACCCATCTCTGATACAATCAAGCAGGCAAAAGGCTTATTCATAATCTTAGAGGCTTAGTCCAACATCCACAAAGAACTATTAAGTTACAAACTTCCCAATATCCAGCTACGTAGACATAATCAGCATTGAAATCATGGCTAGTCCTCTTGTCTCTTTTTCAGCGTGCTTCATACTGAACAACTGCATCAAAACATCAGTTAGTGTTGAAAGCACTGCTTAAGAAATTAGGCCAACTGAAACGAATACAGTAGCATGCCAGGGACTTCGTGTTTGATACGCTTGGCAAATACGTAGAAAACTAAGTAATAAGACGTAAAAAAATCACATGCTAATGAGTCAACAATTTCAGACAACTCACAAAGATCACATCCAGATTTAAGGAACGACATAAATAGCAAGACAATAAGATCAAAAGCAATAACAAGAATTGTGTGCATCCTTTTTACTTACTATAGCTACAAATGAGCTAGAAAAGTAATGAACAAAATCTCAAAGACTAAGTTATCAGAACACAGACAAAATAAACAAAACAAGGTAGGGAGGAAAAGCTTACTTCTGCGGGTTCTCTTCTTGTACAAGATGCGGTAACCACACTCTCGGCATTGAATGACATCACCAGGCTTCAGAGTTTGCTCCTGCCCGCAATCTACAACAAAAATTAACTTGATCATGATCAAGTACCAACCCTTGGAGTTGTATTTTATCAGTAGTAAAAGGCAAACATGTATCAGACACACCCACTTCAACAAAAATTATATATTGTATATTGCTAGGCTGCTAGCCCAAAGTCCACAATGACACCAAAAATCAATCATCCAAATATACGTGTGCATCACACTGTGTATGTACATGTAGTACAAAATGTTTAATGTATTGCATTTCTCTTCTGTTTTACATGGATCCGCCATATCTTCCATTGTTGGATTTTGGGTATCCAATCCTTAGATGCTCACCCGCACCCACTGTGAGTGTATTTTCTATAGTCAGATTCTAGGTATCCAATATGTAGATATACAACCGCACCCAGTATCCGCACGCAAGTCCCTGCAAATTGTAACACAGAGTTGAGCCCGGCTAAGGATAAGTAACCAACTACCCACTTTCTTATTCCCCTACTTTGTATTTGTAGCACTAAGACATCAAAACGATGTGTACTCTACTGCAGAACCCACCTCCAAAACAGGATTGAAAGGAGTGGTATCTTAGGTGAGCCCGACGGTATTCACTTCCTTAATGCTCACAGGAGTCATTCGTGAAAGGGAAAGGGGTAGGCACATGCAGAGAGGAGGAGGTTATCAAGCAGCTAGACAAGGGAGATAGATAGGTGCCGGAGGCAGAAGAGAAGGGAAGGGCGGTGGCAGGGAAGTTGTGATCATGTCAATAAGCGATTAAAGAGGCAGAAATAGAAGTAAAACTCAAGAAGAAGATGAGAAGGGCATTAAGATCATTTTGTTTGTCGGTGTAACAGAGCTAGTGGTGGGTCCAGAAACCATAGGAGTTGTGTGCTTATTTGAGTGTTAGGGAGGTAATCTGCACATCTACTAAACCACGATGGGTACTTCAGTTCGCCCCAAAAATGTAATGGCCAAGCAGGGGCAGTCCAAGGGGGGACTGCACAACTCGCAGAAAATCTATGGGATTAGCCCTGCCAGTCCTTTCACCATTGAGTGGAAAAAAAGATCTTCAAATTTATATATGTATGGGGTAAAAAAGTTCCCAAAATTTCAAGTTATCAATCATTTTTTAGGTTGCACGTATAAAATTAAACAGAGGCTGCACACATACACACAATATGGTCTCTTCTTTGGACCTCGCAAATAACAATATATACTTGTAGAAATATTTTTTAAATTAGCAATATGAAAATACACACGTGATTTGATTTGGGCCCGGCTAGACACAAATCCAGCGTCGGCCACTGTGGCCAAGTACAGGTAAAAGTTCATGCAAAACTTGTTCTTTATCTTTTTGAGTTGTTCATTCAGCCGAACAGTCCACTCCTATAAAAGAGCACAATTTGGCGGTAGTTTGTCCTCATGGACGTTCGCGTCTAGCTCCATAAACGTATACTTGCTAGTAGAATATAACGTTAGTCATAACTGATTCACACAAGGAAGAAGGGTTTTTGCTTGATTCAAGCTACAAGGGGTCAAACATATACACGCATATACATATGGATATATCAATATGTACGATTAGGTGTATGTATATACCTCCACAGATATAGCTAACTGGCTCCGGTTGAGGATCCATTGATGATGAAGCCCAAGGATCTGCGACGGATACAGACCTTCGAGAAGAGAGAGAGAGAGAGACCCAATGCACAGCTTAGGGATTTGGAGAGAGGGGCAAGTCGTTAGGGTTTTAAAGGAAACTTCACGGTGCGACTGCAGTGTGTTGTGTTGACCACGTGATAGTCTTGTGGCTTGATCACGTGACAGTCTTGTGCTGTCGAGTATTTTTTTTTTCAGCCGTGCACAGATTTCAATGTGGGGCCCATTGAGGATCCTACACAAATAATCCGAGCCGTTTATTAAATATAAAATATTTTTCAAGAGTCCATGCAAAAAATCAGCTCAATCCAATACTTATACAAGGCTAGATCCAACCATCTAACTTTTCATTCGGATTTCAAGATAATGAAAAGTTAGATGATTGGATCGAATATCTATATGTATCGGATTGAACTGATTTTATTGAGGGGGCCCTTGAAAAAATATTTTATATTTAATGAACGATTTGGATCGTTTGTGTGGAACCCGTAGTAAGCCCCACATAATACTTTGTGCATGATATGTGAATGAAAAGTCTGTGTAAACAGACTTTCTGATTTTTTTTCCCCTTTCAAAATGTGAAATCAGCCTTATACCACTGCTAAACGAACCAAACAACTCGCACTCGACATGAGTTCGATTCAATTTTTGGCTGCCAAGCTCAATTACATCTTTTTGTTTGTTTATTATGAATTCAATCCAAGCGTATATGAATGTTTGGCTCAATAGGCTCCTGAACAAAAGGATCATTTTATTAATATTACAAATATAGGGATAGATTAATAAATATCCCAAAATATGAGATCTAATCGGCATTTCTTAAGATATTTTCACCAGCTTTACAGTACTATTATATCTAGATAGGAAATCTCCCCTGTGAGATAAAAATTTGAAACTTAATAAGCTTAAGTTTAAGCTCAAGCTTGATAACATGAGATTGATTTGCATATTTCACGAACACAAAACTTAAAATATGAGCCAAGCTTGACAATTAGTCTCAAAAAATTCTCAAACTGGAGCGAAACTTGAATACACATAATAAGAAGTCAAGCCAAGCCTGAGCTATATTGTGTTTGACTTTTTTGGCTCGATTAGCACTCCTATTCATCAACTCCCCGCTGGGAGAACCCATTTTACTCCCCACGGCCACGGGCACATATATCTCCAGTCTCAACATAGACACTGATGTATTTGGAGTCGTTCAGTACACAGACTTTGGAGTCGTTCAGTACACATAGACTCCACGTATTGCATGTGAGATCCAAAATCATCGGGTAGCTACAAAGGCATACGGCTCTGTTTGATTCACGAATATGTATCGAAGAAAAGTCGACCAACTTTTTTATTATCCAAAAGTTTCTAATCTATACTATCCTGGGGGAAATAAAGAGCTCATTATCTGCTTTACCAACTAAGCGATGAGGCATCTCAGAAAAGTCAACCAATTAAAGTTGGTATTTTTCTCGACCTGCAAATCCACCCCAAATGATTCAGGCTCCTAAAGGCCAAGGCCACCAACGAGGCCTCAATCTCCACAAAGAACATCCCCTCCCCCCTGTTCTATAGATCATGCTCGTCATAAGACCCAGAGAACAAGAACAACATGCATGCTTTCCTTTCACACTCTTTACGTTCTGGCAATAGGTTGCCGACCGATAAAACCATACCATTTGCAGCTTAATCAATGACTTACAACTTCAAGAAAAAATGAATCACGCATCTGACGAGGCTTACTCATAAACAGCCAATCATATATAGTCAGTTCCTTGATGTCTGGAAACATAATTGGCCTAGTGCATAATCAACAACGAAAATCGCAATAACGTTCTCATCCATCAAACAGTCTAACTTAAAGGAAAACAAAATCAACTTCACAGGATATCCGAAGTATATAATTATTAATTCACTCCGAAAGAAAAGAAGAAACAAAGGAAGAAGAAGTTTTATAACTCCATTGAGGAACATCCAATTCTCCACATTCTCGGTGGAACACTGGGAGAACACTGTATTTGTCCTAAAAGCAGCAGCCACAATGAGAAAACAACCATATGGACTTCTTATGTATTGCTTGCACCGCAGCACACGATAATAAAACTATTACTGCAAGCCAAAAAAGAAACTATGTTAGAACTCTGAAGTGCTCAAACCAAATTGCAACATCAGGCGATGAGGTCTCACATATCCATGTAAACAAGTACCTGTTGGCACTACTCAGGATGGGGCTTCATTTCAGTTATGTCCACGGCTTTTGCTGAATGAGTGACGCGGAAGAAGTTTTCGACTTGAAGTTCGATGATCATCCTGCCACATATCATGTCAGGTTAAATATTTCAGAAAATCAGAGCACAGCCATGAGAAAGAATACAAGTCACTTGGGTCACCAAAGAATCCCAAGTATGGTGACCTAACCCTGCACCGAGCAAAGAGTACAGGAGTGCGAGAATAAAACTACTGCTATAGAACATCAAAGGCAACATACTTTGTATCCAGGATGTTCATTGAGAACAGAACCACTGGTAAGTATGGTTGGGTGGATACTATACATGGCGTTCAAGCGAGGTCCCACGCTCATTTTTTTCCGGAAAGAAATGTTACTCACCAATATACAATGTACTTGAAACTAGACACACAGGATGTTTCAATAAAAAAGCATCACGCAAGAAACAGCTAGTAAGATGCTCTTCGGAGGCATTAAGGAAGAAACTAAAACACCTTGTATAGAGATGCAGCTGATTCAGATTCAACAGTTTGGATTGGGAGATGTCCAAGTGATTGGAAGGCGTCCAATGCATCCAAAGTCAGCTGCCAACCACAAAGAGCTATAGCACCAGCACTGGAACTGGAGCCACTGCTACTACTACAGCCTGCTGCAGCAACATTACCGTTCACCCAGGGACAAAAGTAATTGTGATGCTTGATTGGATCAAACTCTACAGCTTCGTCATAGTTGCTTTCTCCATTTGGAGGCCCTAAACAACATTTTATGTCCACGAAACTGCATAAGTCAAAAGGATATACAACAACAACAGCAGAACCCATGTAGTCCCCAATCATTGGGGGTATGGGCGTGGGAGGATTGGAGACAGACCTAACCTTTGGCAATATGCACAAAGTGGCTGCTCTCAAAAGGATATAATACAAACAAATTTAACGCATCAGAGTTCAACGAACAGGAACTAATGCAGATGGGTGGAAGTTAAGCTTCATCGACTTCAAAAGGAAAGAAATAAATGCCATGCTAGCAAACCAAAAGGCTACGAGTCAGGTGTCAAGTCAACGATAATAACAGGGCAAAATTGAACATGTAATTACAACATGCTCCTTTTTTTCAGACCAAAAGGCTACGAATCAGGTGTCAAGACAACGATAATAACAGGGCAAAATTGAACATGTAATTACAACATGCTCCTTTTTTTCAGAACAGAGAACTTTCTGTTTGGAGCATCAACAAACCAAAAGCCAATACAATATGCAACTAAATTCCCACCAACTTTAATAGCATGACATATTTCAGGGACAACAATCAATTTTGAATTTCTCGAATTTGAAAACAAAATAAAGCTTTGTTTTAGTGTCAAATAGTAGTTTTAAAACGTAGGTAATCAAGTCATCGACACAACCGAACTGAGTTTATAAAGAGGTTTCCCGGTCGACACCTACCAAATTGTTCTTCTACCTTTAGAAGGGGGAAAAAGAAAGAAAGAAAAGGATAAATCACTTGGCATATCCAAATTCCTAACACAGGGAAAGATGACAGTTTTGAAGTTTTAAAAAGGATGGCCAGCTTTAGACATGTTAGTTCTTCAATTGCATATATCGGTTTTCGTATAGTTATATGTAATCTTTGTGTGTGTCAATTGTCATATTCTTGTACAGTTGCATGCATTGCATGAGAGAGAAAAAAGACTTTTGACACCGAAGAAAGAGAAATTTAATAGAAAATCAAGCAAAAGTACCTATCCCATTTGCCACCAAATAATTTGATCCAGGGTAGGCACAGTCATCAGTAGGCGATGCCTTGCCAGCCTGAGTCACTTCTTCCTTCGATGCTTCAGGACCAGAACATACAATGGCATTGCAAGAAAAAGAAGGATGGGTACTGTTCTCCTGAGGTAAGATGTTCATGCTACTGGTTTTCTCACCACTTTCAACGGATTCAGCCTTAGCTGAACCAAGAATCTTTGAGCCACTATCTGCCCTTCCTACAGGCCGAAACATCAAATCTTGGCTGTCACCATGAGGATCCTCTCGATCAACTTCTTCAGGGACAAAATCACCCATTAGACCAGGATCTGGACCAAACTCACCCGTTTGACCCTGATTCTCAGTGACTTCGGCAATTGGTTCTACATCTCCTACAACACTATCTGCTCTATGTACAGAAACATCAGTCCCGTGAATTTCAGCTTCATGACTAGCACCCATTCCCACACTTCCTCCACTAATACCAAAGCTAGGAGCATCCCTCCCATGAGCAGTTGCAGTGTCTGCGTTTAATACTTCCTCACCATCGTTTGTGCTGCTAACACCCATTTCTCTAGCTATTCTGAGGGTACCTGGACAGGTACTCTCTTGTGCTGGATTACTGTAGTTCAATTCTGATGTTTCATTCAAATCTGGATGCCTAAACATTGCCATAGACGGAAAATGGACATCATCAACATCTCCTGGATAGTTTTCTACACTTTCCATAGAGTCGTCGTCTGCATTGTTATAGAACGTGTCCATCGCAATAACAGAGGAGACACGAGTTGAATCTCTAGTAGTGGATGGAAGGCCAGTAATTTGTTCATTTCCCTGGTGGAAAGGATCAACTCTGTGAGCATCTGTCTCAATGTCAAAACCCACTGAATGGCTAGGACCAGCTCCAGATGAATCTCTTCGATATGATGAAGGGTAGGCTTCAAATACATCAAAGTCACGGGCACGCTTTGAGGGGCCCGCTGAGTACTCCCCTCCGTCATCAACTTCATCACCATCACGATCGATGACAGTTCCTTCGATGCTGTCTGCTTGTTGCATCATTAGTTGTGGCCTGTCGACAGTACTTCCACCTTCATCCAAGTTTCGCTTACGTGTACTGGGACCTCGTGACTCATATGAAGCTGCACGGTCACCTATCTCACTGCTGGAAGGCTGTCCGATAACTAAATCTCTTCCCATACCTTGGTATTGTTCAGCCATCATTGTCATGTGCATATGTGTGGATAACCCAACACCCATAGTTAGATTTAAATCCACCCCAACATTTGACTGTGATTTCCCCTCATCTGTTGTTGCAGCTTCATCACGGTCCTCGGTCTGCTCTTTTGCCAAACCATCAGTAGCAATCCACCCACTGATTCCACTTGCCGCACTTACTCCACGAGTCAATGCCATTTTCTTGCTTGTTTCGGGAATATCTATGCTAGTGGGAGCAAAGCGAGCTGGACGAGATATAGTCAGGAAGTCCCAGATTCTAACAGTGGCTCCACAAAGGCTACAGTCTAACAAAGGTGACCTAGACTGAGATTTAGCCTCGAAACCAAGTACTTCCTTTTTTCCAGAATCTTTTTTGGTTGAAGCAGAGAATGCTTTCTTGCTAGGACCAGCATCTGGGAGATGACCATGGTCTCTGGTAGGACCCACTGAACATCCATTCCTAGCTGATTGAGCAGAATGTTCTTCACAGTCCTGAATATTTGGAAGCCATCTTGGTTCCCATCCGCACAAGCTTATTAGCTTTCGAGCCTAAGAACCAAAAATCAAAGAAATTAGATAGCGAGCAAAGAAACAAAGCAAAACAAGTTTACAACCATAGCTAAGACTTTCCAACTCATACATTCGAGTATTTAGAGAGGGCCTCTTCTCTAGTGTTTTCTGAGAGATTCTCTGTCTTAATGCCAGATTCACCAGCTGCAAAAGTCTCTGAGTGCACAAGAAGTCTTTCGATTTCTGGGTCCCGAGAAACTCGCATCTGCTCAATTGCAGAAGCAGCCACAAGTGGGAGAGAGAGAAACTGCAGGAGTCCATCACAGCGATCTTTATAACCCCCAATAAGAGCTGATGGGGGAGCAGGAGGAAACTGCACCAAGCTTTCTGCACAACTGTTTCCTCTCCAAGGACAACTGA
Organism: Rhododendron ferrugineum; assembly: GCA_025642025.1. Classification (NCBI taxonomy): domain Eukaryota; kingdom Viridiplantae; phylum Streptophyta; class Magnoliopsida; order Ericales; family Ericaceae; genus Rhododendron; species Rhododendron ferrugineum. The sequence goes on from JAOTQK010000019.1 coordinate 3,911,605, forward strand.
CTTTGTGCGCTGCATCTAGCTGCTTGGCAAAGTCTTCTGCAGCACCTTCAGCTTCATTGAAGATAATTAAAGAGATGAAACTGTTAGCTAATCGATAAGCACGCAGCACCAATTCTAATGCTCCCAACGCAAGGCAAATAATAGCCTGTGAGCATCAACATGGAATATTAACAGGGGTAGGGGCCAAGTGTCAGGTTCTATATAATACAGCTGGTCATGATATAAACACCACGTTTCCCTTCTAAGCAAAAGTCAGAGATTGGGAAAAGAAATCCATGACATCATCAAGAAATCATTCTTGGGCTGCCATGGCCAAGATGCCTCTTTGGAAAGAGAGAAACAATAGGCATCTTAGAGATAATCATAGGTCCCCTAATTTGCTGTAAGAGCAAAATAGTGTATGATGTTAGGACCAATGCTGCTTCTTTTTGTTCTGTCTCATGTGAATGTTTGAATATGTAATAATTTGCCTATTCCTTCCTTGCTTTGTTTTAACATAAATCCCTGGAATGTATCCCTACTGATTCTTTATATAGGAGGGTAAGCCCTCCTTGATATTTATACTTCATTGTTGTTCATTATTACTGCACACAAAAATGCATGGCCAATTAAACCTGGAGAAAAGACCACTATGGATTGGCCCAGCACGGGGATTGATAGCAGGAAGTGAGCGTCGAACCCCAAACCAAAGGCTTCCTAAGGCCCCTGGTTGCAAGTGACTATCACCCTGCCAACCCCTGGGGGTTTATTCCTGCCCAACCTTGATGCCCAAACAATGGAAAATAGATGCAACAGGGTTAAAACTTAAAGCTCACGACAGTAAATTAAATTAGTAAAATCCACCTTCTGTAGGGGTCCAGGAAGCTGATAAAACAAACTGCAGGTTTGCACCGCATGATTCACACTCAATCTTATCAACATCAAAATTCACCCAGCCTCTTCTGGCACAAGCCAACGAACTTGCAGCCTGCAAAATAGAAGGGAAAAAGGTAAAGGTTCTTGCAGAACCAAGCAAAGAGACAAAAGTATAAAGCACCAATATCTAGGCATAGAGCAAGTATTGATGTCAATAACCACCCTTACGAACAAAAGGAAAACAAAATCTACACATTGATGGCTGATTGAGCATATTAAGCCAACAGTAGAAACAGTCGTAGAAGGTAAGATTAAGGAAGGATAGGATTTCTTTTTTCCCTGCTTTTGACATCAGATGTGAGTGAGAACATAAATTCCACACATTATTGGCAGACCCCTGTTGAAGAGTTGAAAAGCTGCAACGAAATGATCACTCATGTTTTTCTGCAACACTACAATAATAGTAGCCGTAGGAACAAAGCTCCTCCAGAAAGTTGGCACCTGAGGCTTGAGATTAAAGAAAAGGCCAATAACAAGGCATGAAGCATGCACGCACTAACAGGGTAGGGATCATAGGACCTTTTTGCAACCATATGCTCAGCTCATCCCACCACTTGCATCTCAACTTTCAACCTTAACAGAGACTGTGTTTTGCTTCCAAAGGAGCTCGCAACTAGACAAAGACTCCATGAGTCAATACACATGGACATGGTAAGTAAGTCCTCTATGCTTTTCTTTCTTTCTTTCATTCTTTGGTATGCTTATTGCTTGCAACCACTGTTTTTCAGCAGTAATGCACTGCTTCCCCTAAAAACTTGTGGGAAGGCAAGCTTATTCCTCCCTCTATCCCCATAACACTCACTCGTGTTATGAACTAACCAAACCAAACCACATGAATTAGACATGTTAATACTAAATGAAGCATTTCTTCTCAAAGGAAGGATGACATAGGAAACAAAAACATCAATGACATACCTATCTGATTTAAGGGGAACCACGTCAAAGCTGGAAAGATAATTACTTCAAATCTGAAAGCAGAAATGGCCCGAAAATATGGCACGCATAAACAAACTACAAATTGATTGGGATCGTTAAGTAAACAAAGACGGACACATTTCTGGTTCTCCAAATCACTGTTCGTTTACTAGGATCATGAAGTAAACAATGCTGGCCACATCTGGCTTTCCAAAACACAGCTCACAAAATAATTTAACAGGAATTACGTAGGAGCTCCTGCAATACATCTATTCTGATTTTAGACATCCCAAACAGATCTAGATGGGTACGAGCATCCATTGTACTGATCTCAATAGGAAAACACTGAAAACAAATGTTTTCATTTGGTTACAAAACAGAGCTCATGCAGACATTTCTAAGATGATAAGATCCAAAAGACACGCGTATAAACTAACTTATGTCCAAACCTTTGGCTTCCCAAACCAATTTGCAGGCTTGAAAGTAGAAAGACGCCTCAGTAAATCCCCCCTTTCCCACGGTCTGCATGAAGGCTGTGATGATCCAAGGGCAGAACCACCAGCGCTTGTGCTCAACGAAGTCCGCAGGTTCTGCGAACCAATGCGAGATAGAGAACCTGCTTTGGACCCTTGTCCATGACCCAACCAGTCTATACTTCCAGCATTCACTGGCACAGCAGGGGATGATGCCCCTGCAGAACTGATAGCAAGTCAAGGGTTAGATATGATTAACCCTCAAGGAAATGAAAGACTTTTTCGGGTGAGTGAGGGGACAGAACTGTTAAATGATTCTTGATTTTTTCTATAGACATCAAAAAAATCCAGAATCCATTATTACGATTATAACCCTCATAAATCTTCTGCAAAATACAAACGTAGTCGACAATATATAGAAAATTAGGTTGTAGCTTCTAAAAAGGTAATTCAGAAATAAAAAAACTTCCAATATCAACTACTATTGGATAATAGCTATACAATACCTCAAATTAAGAAACTTCCACTCAAAACTAACGAACAAAGGGCTCTGCATTCTCATAGAAGATTGACTGACGTATAAATCGTTTCATTTGAATTCAAAGAAAAGGAGATGAAACACGCATGCTTCAATATAAATAAAGGACATTAGCAATCGCCCACCCCACTAAAATCAAAGAGAACGGTCCTAAAGATACTTGATCCTCAGAGGTTTAACTTTGAAGTTAACCTTGCATTGTAGCTCAAATGTTATTTTATGAAATTTCTCTTCAATTAGTTTGGTAACATCCCTTATGGTGATACACTATCAGCATCTATAAAACCCTTTAGAGGCATGTGGTATAGGCTAGCTCAAATTTATCCTTCCTACAATTCTCCTTGTACTACACACAAAATCTCGACCTTTGAACGACAGGCTATTCTCCAATTAAGTCAACACACACTTCATGCCTGAGCTACCAAAAACAAAATGGACACGTTTTCCCAACCTAACTCGCGAATTCAATAGGCAAATAGTTTCCAGCGCACTCTCAGACGAATGCGTATCTACTTGCTCATTGCAAACCCCACGGAGATCGAGCAACAAACCATTGCCGAGATCGAGCGACAAATCAAGACGAGTCTTTCAACGTAAAAAAAGCCCTAACATAACGCCCTAGCATGCACATCAAGAATTGTATTGTGCCCTAGGGCAGAGAGGAAAATTAGGGGTTTTCATACCTAGCAGCGGGGGTAGGGCTTGGAGAAGATGATTTGAAGACCAAACGTGGATTAGCTGAAGAGCTTATGGCCTCTTCCTTCATACTCTCTCTCTCTCTCTCTCTCTCTCTCTCTCTCTCTCTCTAGTACGTTGTTTGTGCTATCGTCGTCGAGCTCCGTTGCTCTTGTTTTCTCTCGCCAATGGACGACTGTGAGTCTGTGACATATTGTATTTCACACCCTATTTTCCGTTTCCGTTTAAAATTGTCACTTGTCAGTGTAATAGGCAGTCACGTGCATTATGCGTGCGTGGGTAGAGTTTAGATCTTTTACGATCCCTCGTGCAGTCCCTCATGTCGCAAAACGGAACCAATCACAGGTTCATTTAACGATTCAAACGGTGTGTTTCCTAAAAATGACTATGTAAATAGGTTAATTCACATACCCCAAAGAACACAGTTCTCAGCACCAGATAACCATCAAAGAGAACCATTGCAACTATCTCGAGGCGAAACTAAGATTTCATCACATACTGCAAATACGAAAACGCTATGTTTAGCCTAACTAAGCAGCTATAGAGACTTGAAGCATGTATTGAGAGAGGAACTCCGCTACTAATTCGTTGAACAAAATATTGGTGGTACCCCCACTTTACTGCTATTGCCTACCCATTGATTCCTTGAATCTCTCTATGCGCTTGACTACTTTACAATAGACCACAATTATCCATTGTATCAATCATCTCCACTCTATCCACTCCATTATTCTCAGGCTCTATCCCACTCACATACCAAACACCATACAATACTCAACTCCCATAACTTTTGCTGCTCTTAATTTCAATCGATGTCTTGTGAGATATTGGTGGGATGGATTAGAGGAGGAAGGAAAGAGAGGGGATGATGGTGAGGACCGTGCTAAGATGGCAGAAAAGGTATGATGTCGATGGTTGATTGCGATGATGGTTGACTAGGCTATAGGGTCGGAAGCAGATGTTGGGACGAATGTAGAAATTTGACATTGGAAAGCACGTCCCTATACCATATTTGACATTAGGGATGCAAGTTCTTATAATCAGAGATCAGATTCTTATAGTTTCGCAATTATATTAAAAATCCCTACTAAGATATCAATTTTTTCCCCCAAAACAAAAAAGGGGTGGAGATGGCTGAGATGGAGAGGTGGTGTGGGGCAGCAATGGTGGTCTGATGTGGTTTGAAACGTGAATTTTAAGATTTTATTTTTTTGTTATTTTTTCGTTAAGGGTCAAAGAATAATTGTGCTATAGAGCGAAAGAGCTGTCTGGTGAATGGTGATTCCTAGGTTGCAGCACGTGCAGTCGTTAGCTCCTTGCACCACCGTTGCCGTTTCTAGGACCAACCGACCGATCAATGTCTCACCTAAGCGCAATTTCAATTTGCAAATCAAGTAGCATTGAAAAGAAAAAATTTCTTACTAATCGAACTCTACAGCTAGGCAAGCAAAACCATGCACAAGGTGTTAGTTAACAACTACTCACTTTGTGTGGGCAAAGATCATACATGAGATGATGAACGTATGAAACCAAGGGAATAGCTTGATAAAATCATAAAATACATGGCAATAACTTAAGAAAGGAGAAGCCCAAAATAAAGGGATAAGAGAGTTTTTCACGGTTTTCCATATTTTTCGGTATTTTATTTTCACGAAAAACACAGTTATAAATGAATTCATAAAAACAATTTAAAGAGCTTACGTAACATTTAACACCACTCATTGCGTAATATTAACCACAAAAGATGTAATAGTTTTACTACATGATTTAAGGCGTTGAGTTAACTTTACTACATGTTATTTGACTAATTTTCATAGTACCAATCTCGTCATCCGGCAAATGGGTCATACAAAATAAGAATAAACGCCATACGATATTATTATTGAGAATCAATTATCTCGCTTCCTAAAGTTCATCAAAGAACAACATAAATTTTGTACTAGAAGCATAACATTTTTAAAAATTACAGTTTCACACACATATTTGCATGCACACTACTTATTTGGTCAGGCCACACAGTACATGACGTAATGTTGTGGACCCCACTAATATGATAGTGTGTGCAAAATGTATGTGAAACTAGAAGAACTCCAACATTTTACTGGACACTTTATTATTTTTCTGAAAGAGAAAGAAATAATTTTTACCCTTATTTTACTTGTCCTTCTATACATTAAATGACGTAGTTATCCTTACTTCTTAATCTTCTTTCACATAAAAAATTGAGTGTAAAAATTATTGTCTTTGACATACAAAATTGAATTTGGACTACATTAAAATTTGTTAAAGATGGTCGGTATTATTTAATCTTTTTTCATAATTTTAACATCACATAGTTTGTCACCATTAGGAAAATCGAAAAAGACCAATTCAGTGTTTTTAGAGTCGTCTTATCTAAACTTCTTTCAACTTTGATTTATGTTTTTATAATTTTTCAATTAATCTCGTCGAGATAAACTATTAATCTTGTCAGAATAAACTATTAATAACTTTTTAGTAAAAATTTAATATAAATTTGTTAAATATTATCAGAAAAAATCCAAAAAGTCTGGGCAGACAACCATACTAGGACACAACCCTTCTCCAGAGAGAGAAGGGGGAGGCCAGGGGATATAAAACGACTTCAACTATCTCCGGTATACCGTTGATTGCTATTTACTGTGTATCTTATCTACTGTCTGATGAACCGAGCAAGATAAGAACCGAAATTCGCAAGTCCCAGAGGTAAGCTTTCCTAGCTAGAGAATACGTAACAGTCACTTGATATTCTGTCACAAGAATTGGGTTTTCGCCCTACCCGGAAGTTTTCTTGAGAATTCCTCTCATAATCAATCGTGGGTTCAATCCGGCTTTGTTTTATTTCCCAGCTTTTTCTTGCTGGACCCATCATTAATCAAGAATTCAAGGGTCATTTCATACATTACACGGTTTGCAAGCAGAGAGAGAGAGAGAGTTGACACTGGATTCGTACTAAAGGTACATATAGGGTCCAGCATTTTTTGATAACTCTGGTGTCTGGCCAGCTTACGGGTAGCTCGACTAACTGTGGGACCACTATATGTATAGGGTCCAACATTGAGGGTTAGGTTTTGAAACTGTCTTTCTCTGGGCCTAATCTGATGGTGGAGGGCATATAGTGGTAAGTGGTAACCATGGCTTATTTGGCCTCTTTAGTGAGTTTGGGTAGTGCAGGTGCTAGTTCACCTGGGAATTTAGATATTCATAGAGTTTATCTTTCTAGAAATGTTAGTAGTTTTTGCGGGATTTGGGTTGGGAGGAGATGGAAGTATGTTGGGATCTGTAAATATTCGGGAAAAACTGGTTTAGCTGAGCAAGAGACTTCATTTCCGCTTGATCTCAAGACGGCCCCCAAGCCGATTTTGAAGTCCAAATCCCCTTTAGACACCGACTTGGGCTATACGTATCCATGGGATGATAGAAAATCCAATTATGACGAAGAAGAGAGAAGTAAAGTGCTTGAGTCACTGGGAGAGGTATTGGAGAAGGCAGAGGAATTAGTTACTAAACGACCGACAAAAACAAGTCCTAAACGCATTATACTCATTAACGGGAAACCAGTTGATTCAACAGTTGGTTTGAAGTCTAAGGCTGCGAGGAGCGTGTGGCGAAGGGGGAACCCAGTGACTAGCACAAAAGATGTTAAGGAGTCACCTAAAATTGAGAAGGTTGAAAATCACGGAACTAGGTTAGAGGGAATGGGTAAGGTTGATTCTCAGCTTGTTTCTCCTCCAAGACCCATGCAACTACCTGTAAAGGCTCAACCAAAATTACAAGGTAGACCCTCTTTAGCTCCTCCACTGCTGGTAAAGAAGCCTACTATCTTGAAAGATATTGGGGAGGCTACAAAGGCTCTGACAAAAAACGATGGAACTGACTCAGGTGGTGAAAGGAAAGAACGAAAACCATTATTGATTGACAGATTTGCATCCAAGAAGCCTACTATCTTGAAAGATACCGAGGCGGCTACGAAGGCTCCGACGAAAAACGATGGAACTGACTCAGGTGGTGAAAGGAAAGAAAGAAAACCCATATTGATTGACAGATTTGCATCCAAGAATCCTGTTTTTGACCCTTGGATTGCAGAAGCAGTATTAGCACCTACGAAACAAAAAGCAGGAAAGGGACCCGTCCCTGGAAAATTTAGAGACGACTTTCGAAAGAAAAGCAGTCCAACTGATGGCCCCAGGCGACGTAGGATTGATAATGCTGAGACTGATGATGATGAAGAGGCCTCAGAACTTAATATTTCGATTCCGGGCATTGCTACAAAGCGAAGGGGAAGGAAATGGAGTAAGGCAAGTCGGAAGGCAGCTAGACTCCAGGCAGCTAAAGCGGCTGCTCCTGTTAAAGTAGAAATTTTGGAGGTTGGTGAAGAAGGTATGTTGATGGAGGAGTTAGCCGACAACTTGGCTATCAATGAAGGTGAGATTTTTGGATATCTATTCTCTAAGCGTATTACATCTGTTGGGGTGAAAAAGATTGACCGAGACATAGTTAAGATGATTTGTAAAGAGTATGATGTGGAAGTCATAGATGCTGCCCCCCATAGAGTGGAGGAAATGGCAAGGAAGAAGGAAATTCTTGACGAAGATGACCTGGACAAGCTGGAAGACAGACCTCCTGTCCTTACTATAATGGGTCATGTGGATCATGGGAAGGTAAGCAAAGCCATGTCTTTGTTCTTGTTTTCCGGTCAGTCTTTCTTCTTTTCTTGTTAATGCCTTTTTGTTTTGTTTTTTTGCAACTGAGTGTTCATCTTTGTTATAGCAAGCTTTTGTTAATTTCTTCATGGTTTTGTCAACTTTGCAGACAACTTTACTGGATTACATAAGGAAGAGCAAGGTATGTCCAGAAGCTCGATTAGCTTGATGTTTTCTTGTTCCGTCAAAATATTAGCAACTGATATATGGTTGATTTAAGGTACCAAGATTATTGTTTCTAGTGGCTTTTGTGATAATTTTTTTTCCCACAACAAGTTTATAATCCATTTGGCATTATTGTTGAATGACTTACCGATAAAGCATATTATGTTCAGTTGTGTGTCTGCATCATGTTTTGATTCGCTTGGTATTTTAGGCATGCAACAGTTTGTCTGCAAATACCCATTCAAAATATTAGCCTGACTGAAAGATAAAATAGGTAGCTGCTTCTGAAGCTGGTGGGATTACGCAAGGAATCGGAGCATATAAGGTGCTGGTACCTATCGATGCCAAGTTGCAGCCATGTGTTTTCCTCGATACTCCTGGGCACGAGGTAAGCCCTTTCTCCCTTTGTCATTTCAACTCTGGTTGCATGATTTCTGGATTGGCTAAATCCCTTTTTGAGCATCTGATTACCTTTTGGCTGCTGGTATTTTGTCTCACTTGCGCAAACTAATTTGCTCACTTGGCCATTACTTTAGGTGATATATGTTTTATCCACTTCTGTAGGCCTTTGGAGCAATGAGAGCTCGAGGAGCAAGGGTGACAGACATTGCTATAATTGTAGTGGCTGCTGATGATGGCATCCGTCCTCAAACAAATGAGGCCATAGCTCATGCCAAAGCAGCTGGTGTACCTATTGTGATTGCCATAAACAAGGTAACTTAGATATACTGGCATGGTGGGACCTGGATGTGTAGACATTTACATCACCCACTTTGTTCCAATTGATTTTTGCTTCTAGATTAGCAGACTCAGTTTTTACTTATTATTCCAGATAGATAAGGATGGAGCTAATCCAGAACAAGTGATGCAAGAGCTTGCTTCAATTGGTTTAATGCCAGAAGAATGGGGTGGCGATGTACCGGTGGTTCAGGTGAAGTTCTACTACGACCTACACCTCATATGAATTTGATTTTCAATATTAAGTGATGGTTTGTACTTTTTTAGTGTTACTTATTTTTTCTTGGTTTCCTTAAACAGATCAGTGCTCTTAAAGGGGAGAAGGTTGATGATTTGTTGGAAACCGTCATGCTGGTTGCAGAGGTAAGTGGATTTTTTGTAGTAACATTCTGACTGTTAGCTTTGACATTCCTCTTAGAATTAACCTATCAATCCTAGTGTGACAGCTCTTTTAGCTGTCAGAAGTACTTTGTTCCTCCCTCGTTTTGTAACTATGAATGCATCTACTTGTTCTTCTTGCGACATTTGGTTTTTTATTCACAACTAGTATAAGCAAGTGTCTTTTCTATGGTAAAAAAAAGGTGAGTTTTTTTTTTTCCTGTCTTGCCAATTCTTTCATGGCTTGCTTTGTGGTGGTAGGTGTTTTATGCATAATCATTTGTGCTTGAACTTGTTAATAATGTAGAAATAATAGTGAATCTGTGTTTTTTTGCTTCTTAGTGTTCTTTCTCTGCGTCTAACATACTGCACTGTTTACACTTAAAGTTGGAAGAGTTGAAAGCTAATCCTCACAGAGGTGCAAAGGGAACAGTAATTGAGGCAGGTCTTCATAAAGCCAAAGGGCCGATAGCTACATTCATTGTGCAGAATGGCACCCTTAAAAGAGGAGATATGGTTGTTTGTGGTGAAGCCTATGGAAAGGTTTGCAAATAAGAGCTAAACTTTAGGAAACTTTTTTACTTTGCTTTTTCCAAATATTAAGTTGCTGCTTAACTTACTACGAGAGAAATAGCTTTGTTTCGATCATCTTACATAAAGCAATGTAGTTGGTTTCATGTTGGTAGTGACCTTTGAAGAACTCCCCTGTTTATCGCCATTGGCAGGTTCGGGCTCTATTTGACGAGAAGGGAGATCGTGTTGATGAAGCTGGACCGTCTATCCCTGTACAGGTTCATAGTTCGATAACTTTTTATTGCATACTCTTAATTCACTGGTTCTCAATATTACCATTTCACGCTATCGGATTACAAAGCCAAGGGCTTTATGAAGATAATTCCATTTGTGCCTGATTTCTTACTGGCTCTTTCAATTGGAGAATCTTAAATGATTAAGAGAGGTTGCATGCCTCTTGATTTTTAGTGATAAGATTTCTTAATTTCCCCATTTGAGAATCGTAGTTAATTGCTGCTTAAGGTACCTCAGTTTCCTTCAATGTGGCTATGTGCCGAGTCTACTTTATTCTGACTCTTGAAGCCATTCTCTGAGGTTATCAAAAACATAACAGTCCCATGAGTCTCGCTTAGGTGACAGACATAAATGATGGTAATAGCATCTAAATTATAAGATATGAAGCAATTGTAGAGTTGTATCCAACTCAACGCTGTTTCTCTTTTGTTTTCTATAAACAGCTGTGTTTAATAAACATTGTTTCTTGGAGTTGGTTTCTCAAGCAAAAAAAAGTTTGGAAAAGAAATTATGTTCTTTTTTTTTTCTTTTCTCTTTTGGTTTGTTACGTAGCAAAAGTTTTCAAAACAAATTGATTTTCTTTTTCTCTTTAAGTAATGTTGCTCAAGATTTACTTGACACGTATCTACTGGGTACGTCTTTAGGTGATGGGACTTAATATTGTTCCAATTGCCGGTGACGAATTTGAGGTCGTTGGCTCCCTTGTCGTTGCACGTGAAAAGGCAGAGGCACGCGCGGAGTCATTGCGAAGAGAACGTATAACAGCGAAGGCTGGGGATGGGAAGGTTACACTTGCTTCCTTGGCTTCCGCAGTGTCAGCTGGAAAACAGTCCGGTTTGGACTTGCACCAGCTTAATATTGTTATGAAAGCTGATCTTCAGGTATCCAATATCTTTTCTTTCCTTTTTTTCCACCTTCATAGGCATGATGTTCAGGATTCTGTATTTGCTGCAACTTAGGACATAGATTTTTTTTATTGGAACACTAAATGTTTTTTTGTTGTTTTCATGAGAACTATCTATGGAAAAATTAGAGAGAATAACTTCAACCTTTCAATTTGTCATATTGCTGTGGGTGAGATAGTAACTAATGTTACATATTTTAAGTGGATAAAGTTGAGTTAATGCCAGGCAGAGGTTATGCTCGACTCTTATCTGTGATTGAGATTAACAGCATAGCACAATGTTGGCAATACCAAGATGTGGATGGTGCCTATCAGCACATCCACATAAAGTTCCTCAGCCAACATAAATCTATTTTCAGTTGCATAAGGGTTCAGATGAACTCCTGCACATTGCATGCAAACTTATTGGAAATTTTACTCCTATCCTTTTAGAACACTAGTAACATCTGATTAGGCAGGAATTTAAGTGTTATTTTTTTTCTCTACATATTTAACATCTGTACTTGGTCAAAATTATTGCCTCGACAATACTGACTCACTGAGGGTTACATGTTCTCGATCTCAATATGTTTCTGTTTACATGTACAAGCACACTTGGTCGTAAACATTTCTATATCATGTTATGATGCCGCAATAAAAGCCGATATTAAGTTGATATCTGTTAATCATGAATAGGGATCTATAGAGGCTATAAGACAAGCCCTGCTGGTGCTTCCACAAGATAATGTGAGTTTGAGATTCCTATTGCAAGCGACTGGGGATGTAAGCGCCAGCGATATTGATCTTGCAGTCGTCAGTAAAGCCATTATTGTGGGATTTAATGTTAAAACGCTTGGTTCCATAAAGAGCCATGCGAACATCAAAGGCATTGAGATTCGGACGTATAGAGTCATCTACGACCTTATTGATGATGTGCGAAATGCTATGGAGGGACTCCTGGATCTTGTTGAGGTCAGTTACATCCATATCTGTTGGCTTTATTTTTCACTTCCCGATTATCTGGAAGTTGCATAGCACAAAGTGCCTGCTTGGTGTAGATAGCGTAGTGTGTGTGGAGTTAGGTTCAACTAACCTCCAAAACTTACTAACGGGACATGGAGATGAATTCGAGTCCTATTGTTCCTCTTCTTATCGTTGAAAGAAGTAGCATCTTTTTCATGTGTATTCAATTCAATGTATTTAGTTAAAGTCTTAACGTGTTGGGAAATATCAACTTCACCCCTATCCCCTATGAAAAAATAAAAAACAAAATACAGGAGAAAAAAGCGAATATCCTGGGAAACTAGCTATAGATTTTGTTCCTTCCTTTTTGGTTACCATGCCTTCTGTGTGAGGGATATGTGATCACCCATAGGCATATTCAGATCCCATAGTCTCTCAGACTGTGTGTAACTGCACAGGTTTTTAAGCATCCTTGCAGGCTTTCACAGGAATGTGTCATAAAGTGGTGCATGCATAAAGACCTGTATTGCATCCCACCATATGATGGATACTACCTGAGAACAACTTAACCAATCAGAGTTTCTTTTGGAAACAACTGCTTAAATTACTTTCCTATATTATGAGCTTGGAAGAAAATAGTATCCTTGCTGAACGTCTCTTCTAAACTTTGCCTGAAGAAGATGCTTTTCATGCAAGAAGCTTTAATGCTTTGCTGGTTTTTGAATTTTTCTTCTATGGTTTCTCTATCGCTGAGGATTCAAAGTTACAAGCTGCTGCTTTCTCCCAACAGGAACAAATAAAAATTGGTTCAGCAGAAGTCCGAGCTATATTTAGCAGTGGTAGTGGTCGTGTTGCTGGCTGCATGGTAACAGAAGGAAAAGTAGTGAAGGACTCTGGCATTCGAGTTTTAAGAAAAGGGAAAACAGTACATGTTGGTATCCTCAATTCTTTGAGACGGGTTAAGGAAAACGTGAAAGAGGTATGAATTTGTACCTTTTACCTTTAACCATGCTTTGTTATTTGAGCTTTAGTCATATGTACTAGTACTACTATGTTTATGCTTCTCATGGCACTGTATCATTTTACATGATGCCTGATGAACTCCTATTTGACCTTGTAAAACTGAATGAATTATTTGGTTGACAAGCTTGTGCCCTTTTGATTATGGAATGTTGAAGCAGAACTTTTTCTTTTTTATTTATGTCAGTAGGGACGTAGGTGATCATGCATGTAGTTTGACTAGCCAAAACTCAATTGTTTGATCTGTTTTGCATGCAGAAGTTTTTATTTTTCAAAATGCTGGAATGGAGATTAATGTGTCTATCGGAAATTACATAACAAAAATGGTGCTCTTATGGTAGTTTGACTGTGTAGAGTGCTATTATATCTTGCGGTTCATGCATCCTGACGTAAGCCGTGAGAACCCACCCTGTGGCTAAGTCCCACATCAGGAAATAGTTGAGAAATGAAATGGTTTATAAGAAAACACCCACTAGTTACTGTATAACTTGAGGTTAACCTTTTGAGCCACATGGTTAGGCGAATGGTTAGCAGGTTAGCTAGGGTGGGTCGTTACGGTTGGTATCAGAGAATCTAGTACGAGCACACTGATTGTGCTGTACATAACTAAGTGCCACACCATGACCACCAGGGGAAGATTGCTGGGCTAATGCAACGAGGACGTTGCATCATAAGGTGGGGAGATTGTGAGAACCCAACCTGTGGCTAAGTCCCACATCGGGAAATAGTTGAGAAATGAAATGGTTTATAAGAAAACACCCACCAGTTACTGTATAACTTGAGGTTAACCTTTTGAGCCATGTGGTTAGGCAAATGGTTAGCAGGTTAGCTGGGGCTTGTCGTTACATAAGCTGCATTGGCCTTTCTTGTGTGCCAAGTAGATATGATCGTGTGTGCTAGCTCTGTTTTTAGCCAAAATAGCTTGTTTACAAACAGTTTCTGGGTATAGGCATATGTGCAGGAGAAGAATAGTAAGTCATGAATCTGCTTCAGTTATCATGCTAGCAGAATTAACTTGAGTATTTGGAAGAAAAAAAGGATCAGAAATTCGGTCTACTGATGTAGATTTTAGCATACTATTTTACGTGTACATGTTGGATTGAGATCCTTTCCTCATATGTTCTCTCTCAATATCTTCCGGAGGTTTTAACCAGGTGCTGACACGTCATAAATGAAAGGATCGGACACCTGAGATTGTGCCAACACGCAGGAGCAAACCCACTTAAATGGCCCGACGTCGTTTCTCGAGGGCATAGTAACGCAGCCATTAGTCAGCTCCGTTTCTTTTCTAAGTTGATTTAATGACGTCACTTTACTTTTTTGGTTTTGAACTGGCACTTTACTCCTTCAGTCATTATCTCCTTCACTCTCAAATCACCACCGCAAAACTAAGCCCTAAATCAAAGTTTATCTGCCATGGTCAGACACTCAGAATCACTTTTGATACTTTCTGGAGCCCCAAACCATCAATCGACCCTCCTTTCTTCAGCTGTGTCAATTTTCACACCCAAGGATTAAAAAATGATCTCAAAAATGCTAATCTTCATCTCATCAGTTATATAACTAGCATGAATCCAAATAGACCAAATGTTAAAATCAAAACTAAGCCCTAATTTTTGGGGGAAAACCCAGCCACAGCTGTAATTAAACTAGAGAGAGAAAACTAGTTAGCGAATAAATGGAGAAACCGCCGTGGTTGCCGTGAGTGGAGGAATCTATCGGAGAGGAAGAGTTGTTTCTGCTGCTGTTGCCTCCTCCGTATCTACCTCCGTGGTCGTCGTAATGAAGCAATCAATCGGAGAGGAAAGAGTACACGATGGGAAGAGAATTGAAGAAGAAGAACAGTAAATGGAAAGCTAACGGCTGGCGTTTGTGTCATGTTGGAAAATGACGTCATCGGTTTTAAGTGGGTTTGCTCCTGCGTGTTGGTGTGATCTCACCTGTCCGATCCCTTCATTTATGACATGTCAGCACCATGTTTAAACCTCCGGAAGATATTGAGGGAGAACCTATGGGGAGAGGATCTCAATCCGTAAATGTTACAGGGCATGATGAGAAATTTGAGAAACAAATGTGAAATGTACGAACTTCTCACTCCTTGGTTTAGCAAGAAAGACAAAATGGAGGGAGAAAGAGAATCGCTCTTTGAAACCTTGGAGTGAGGGACATATATAGTCCCTTTCAGGCGGGAAATCTTGTGTTCATGTTCAATTTGTGCGAGTATGTAAGATTCATGATCTGTGGCTGCCATGATTGTTGTTTCAATTCCATTACATGGCCACGTTGGTTCATGTTGTAGTGTCAGCTTCATTTGAGAAGTAAAATTGATATAGGGATAGAGGTACGCAGCACTTATCACTTGTTAATGGTACACCAACTTCATTGAAAATTCTGATTAAAAAATGGTCCTTCAGCATTCAATTATTTATGTGGCACTGCGCCCCATTGAATTCGATATGCAGCCTCAACCTTTCACAGACAACTTTTCCTTGGTTCTAGTATCCATGTTTACATGGCCTCGGGTATTGGTGTCGGGTCGGGTACATGTCTAAATTTCTCATTCGTTTAATTCCATCTCAGGACACGGGGACCCACCAAAACATTTATATTTGTCTGTTTATTTATTTTATTTTTTAAGATAATCATTGATTACAAGATGCCTTGGTTATTGCGTGCATAATGTAGAATACTATCATTCTATGCATTAGTTCAGCAGAATACATTCTTATACTCCCATTACAAATATAATTGGTTGGTGAATGTCCAAGTAAATATGCCGGAAACATTTTCTATATCTGCATCCTAGTGTCGTATGTCTCGCACATACTTTATACTTCTAGCCATTGTCTTGTTCACTTACTTATGGTCCTCTCTCATGATAATTGAAACAATATTTGGGCAGGTAAATGTCGGACTGGAATGTGGAATCGGGATCGACAGCTTCTTGGATTGGGAGGAGGGAGATATTCTAGAGGCTTTCAACACGGTGAAAAAGAAGCGAACACTTGAAGAGGCTTCGGCCACAATGGCAGCTGCAATTGAAGGAATGGGGATAGGACGATGAGTTCCAATGCTAACAGAAGGGTTTTAGCCTGCTTTTGATCTTCCTCATTTTTGGAAACACCTGTTTTACCTCACACGGAGATGAGGCATAATGATCCCTTCCGCTTGATTTTTACCTAACTTGCCGGAAGTGATATGAACAAGTGTCCATCGATTTCAACCTGTTGCTAATGCTTGCTGCGGAGGATATTGATTTAACAAGGTTAGGTCCATAGCTGTATGTTCTCAGGCTGTAAATAGTGAACACATCTTGTTTCAGCTCCCTATTGGAAAGTGGTTCAGAAGGCTATTCATTTAAATGCTGAAGATTGGGCCATTGATTTCAATGCTGAAGATTCAATGATATCTCCAATTGTACCAGGTACATCAACATATGGGGAATACACAACAAAGTGAAGAAAAAGAAGAGTTTTATTTATTTTATTTTTTTGCGATTTTCTAAATTAGATGTATCATCCCTCAGAAAGATTGATTTCAACCTGTATCTATGGAATCATCTATATTCGTATTTCACGATGAGCATTGATGTTCTTTCTTCTTTCTTTTTGTGTTCTCTTTCTCTTTGGTTGTCTGATAGAAGAAAATGACAGGGAAAAGAGGGATACAAATTTGATTTATCTGAACTTCTTCCCATAATATTTCTATGGGCAGTGATTTTCGAACCCCCCAAATTACTAACCGCGCTCCAAAAGGGGAGTGCGAAAATCAAGTCCAATGATTGCACTCCGCTTTTGGACTGCGGTTAGTAATTTGGGGAGTGCAAAATTCAATTCCCTTTTACCGTTTGATTCTCCTAAAGTATACAAGAAACTAGTCACAGCTTCTGATTCACCCTGTTTACAATTGGTGGTGAAAAAATGAATCCAACTTCTCGGCCGGAAAGCACACTCCGTGCAGTCGGCCATCTTCCCGCCCCTTAAATTGGCCGATTGCAAGGAGTGCAGTTTTCCCGGCAAAACTATTTCGATGCTGACTCCTGAAAAATTCATGGCAGTATAATGCAAACAAAGTTGCCATTGGTTCTTTACCACACTGCCACTGCTCTACTAGCAGGTACAAATGCAACTGATCTAAATAAGCCACCGAAAGAAGATGAAAAGCTTCCGTTGTGGAGTGATTCTCTCTCTTCCTTATCAATGTTGCCCAACAGTTTTGTCAATGGGCGCTTTGTTAGAGAGGGAAGTTTTGGTGGAGCAACTTCTGTCACTTACCTCACCTTTCCTTCTCCGGCCATCATACTCTCCTTCAAGTTCAAGCAGAGAGACAGAGAGAGAGAGAGAGAGAGAGATTTTGCCTGAGAAGCCCATTTATTTATAGCGATGAGGTGATCATGGAATAAGCTTATTTATGGCTTGCATGGGCCCAATATTCTGATAGAGTATCTTCGCAAATACGATGGAAGTGTAAAAAATTAGCATGATCAGATATCAACCCTTATATTTGGGGTAAAGAAAGTAGACGGGTCAATTCAAAATTATTGTTTAAAAATTTAATTGAGAGAGTCTCTGATATTCGGTCAAAGTACAAGGGCATAAGTAAAAATTTCTCAATATTATCGGGTGCAATTTCTCAATAAGTAATTATTCGTTATTGCGATCCTATAGAATCTTAAACTTTGTTTGAAACTTGTGGAAAGGAAGAGAAAATGAAGAACAAATTAAAGACTAGAGAAAATAGAAGTATTTAGAATTGTGAATAGTATAATTTTTTTCTCTTATTTGCATATCATTTCCCCATATTTTTCTTTCTCTCACTTTCCTCTAATTTCAAACAAAGAATTACTCGCTGTTTGGAACTTGTGGAAAAGAAAAGAAAAGAAAATGAAAGAAAAATGAGAGGAAAAAGCTTAAAATTGTTATTTTCTTCTACCTCTCTCCCCCAACCAAACAATAGGAGGAGAAATTTTTAGTTTTAGGCTCTGTTTGGAACTTAGGGAAAAGAAAAGAAAATAAAAGAATTTTTCCTCCTATTATTTGGTTAGAAGAGAAAGAGTGAAGAAAATAAAGATTTTAAGTATAATAAATAGTAACTTTTCCCTCATATTTTCCTCCTATTTTCCTTCCCTTTCCTTTTCCTTTTCCTTTCCTTTCCATTCTTTTCCTTTCCTCATGTTCCAAACAGAGAACTTATTTTGGATAATATCTGGTAGGGCTCTTTATGCGTATTGCATTCTAGGACACTCTTCCATCCTTTCACATCACAAGTATAATACACTCATAAGAATTTGCTGCTTCACTCGCACCGCCCATCTCTCTCTCTCTCTCTCTGCAATTTTCTTTTCGTCGATCTCACGCTTGACGGAGTTGTAGCAGCGGAGGAAATATGAGGTTAAGCCCGGTATGCACAATCCCTGTTCCTCTCATTTTGGTAGCATTGTTTACTTCATGATCTGAGTAGAGATTAACAGTGATTTGGAAAACCAAAAATGTGTCCAGCTTTGTTTACTTGACAGTCCCTCAATTTGTAGTTCGTTTATATGTGCCATATTTTCGGGGATACCCCATTTCTGCTTTCAGATTTGAAATAATTGTCTTTCCAGCTTTGACGTAGTTCCCCCCTTCAGCCAGATGCGTCCGGCTCCCATGCCCCAATCCGATTTTGGGGCATCATGCCCCCTTTTTTTTTAAACCGTTGGATCTTCTGATTCAATCTCAGTTCTTGATCCATCCCCCTCTCTCTCCTCTTAACCTTCTAAACCGGTTTACTCCTCTCACTCTCTCTCTATCTTCTCTTCTCACGCTCACAGCTTCTCTTCTCACGCCCACAGTTGGGAGCAGGACTCACGCCATGGCCATGCTCTCCTCCTCCTGTCCTCCGCCATAGCAGTCCCTCCACACCAACTCCTCCATAGCATTCTCGGACGCTCCTCCACAGCATCTTGTCTTCTCCTCCATAGCAGTTATCACTCGAGGTACCTACCCTCTCCCTCTCTCTCGCCAAAACACGCACACACAGAGTATGGGTTGCGACCCCCCCCTCTCTGGGCCGAATACACACATAGTGTGGGTTGCATGGGAAATCGGGAAAGATTTAGGGTTTTGTGAAAATCAGGGCAGATTTAGGGTTTTGTTGAAACCATGTTCAATCTAGCTTGGTTATTCATGCTTTTTGTATTATTGTTGTCCTGTTCAAAAAAATTGAAAGTGGTATCTTCGGGTAAACTTTGGATTAAGTGATTTTCTAGCTTAGTTACCCTTTTATTGGGCTATTTAAGACATTAACTTCATTACTACTAGCTTAGGAAATGGGTGTATGTATCCCTTTTCAGATGATTACACAAAAGGCTTGTCGATTTGGATGCTTGTCGAGTTGATTTTGTTAGAAAGGACCTGTCATTCTAAGCTAACAGTGATATCTTGAGATCTTGTTGGTTTAC
>JAOTQK010000019.1:3931355-3945801 GCA_025642025.1 Rhododendron ferrugineum
ACCTAAACCAGTCCCATCACTCCTTATCCGGGGGTATAAGCGAATACACCCGAGATATACTGGATCCAATCGGGCCCTTAAGGTTAACAAACTATCAATTTGGAGTGCTTTACTTTTTTACTTTGTCCGTGCACAATGCAAATTTCAGGACATTTAATAGGCCTGTTTGTTTGACCGGTGTTTGTATCGGATATGGATTGTTTAAGAGAGGTGCTGTATCTGTACCAACGAGTACATACCCTTTTTAGGCCCGTTGCGGGTCCTAAAAAAATGATCGGAGCTGTTCATTTTGTTTAAAATATTTTGTTTATGAACCCTACAAAAAATAAGCTCAGTCCGGTATCAATTAGGGTGTGTACGAAACGTCTAACTTTATCTCAGAATTCAAGCTTGAATTCTAAAGTAAAATTGAAAGTTTAGTAAACGTTCTTATCGATACTGAATTGAACTTATTTTTGAAAGGACCGTTAGCAAATTATTTTAAACAAAATGAGCGGCTTCGATAATTTATTTGGGACCCGAAACGGGCCCAAAAGACGTATGTATGTGATGTAAGTACATTGTTAAGAAAATAGAGTCCCACATTGCTTGAGAGTGGAATGAGTGATCACTTAATAACATTTGGGGCCTCTCCACTCATTGCCAATTGATTTTGAGATGGACATAAAGTTTCTACATGGTATCAGAGCGGGGCCCGTTCCACCCCACATTTTAAAAATTTACAATCCACACCCCATGATGACAGACCAGCAAAAAGGCTGCACGATGATAGGACCCAAAAGGTGGCCACACGTGACAGACCTCAAAAGCGGCTGCACGTGAGGGGGGATGTTAAGGAGATAGAGTCCCACATTGCTTAGGAGTGGAATGGGTGATCACTTAATAACATTTGGAACCTCTCTACTCATTGCCAATTGATTTTGAGATGGACATAAAGTTTCTACATACATGAACACATGTACTCATAGACTTTCCGATTGTTTAACCATTGTGACCAACTATTTGGTTTTGGTGCCGATAAAAAAAAAAACTATTTGGTTTTGGTAAAAATTATATATGACCCAAATTAAGCATGCCTCTAATATAAATATTCGCAAAGTATAAATATTCGCAAAGTTTAACGTATACAACAACACGAGAGGTATGGTATTAATAATTCCATCAATGTTTAATGTAGCGTGATCGTACAGACAACAGAACTATGTGTTTTCACAATTATTAGCCTGTCAAATAACGATCCCTAACAAGTTACCAAAATGAGGGCATTTATAGGCATTTTGGCTCTTCCCTCATCTTGTTTGGCCTCTCTTTAACATGAGGGACGGATCCAGAAATATAGCCTAGTGGAGGCACATTGTTAATCATAATAGAGAAAGTTCATTTTTTTTAGTCAACCACAGTAAGATCGTACAAAATTGAGGCATGCAGTACTAAATACAAATGACCTCTCTTAACATGAGGGACAGATCAAAAAATATAGCCTAGTGGGAGCACCTTATTAATCATAATAGCGAAAGTTCATTTTTTTGGTCAACCACAGTAAGATCGTATAAAATTAAGGCATGCTGTACTAAATATAAAAGTTTATAACGCGTACTTTACGTTAAACTAGGTAAAAATGAGTATAAAATCTTGACAAAATTTTTAAAGTATGTTTCAAATGAACATCAACAAATTTTAGAATCATCGAACCAGTTTTTTTAATGACTTTATTGTAAAATATTTCTTTTAGACGGTTAAAAATAAAAGAATAAAAAAAGAATGACTCCAAATAGATAAACAGCTCATAAAACAACAAGTATAAATGCACTATATGATGAAATTCAAACACAAAATTAATTCTATATGTGTATTTTCGAGATATATGCAAGTGTGTATATTTTTATATTAGTAGACTTTCATAATTATGCTAATTTATACAAAAACATTTTAATTTCAAATGAGTACACGCATTTGAGTGGGGGCACGTGCCCCGTGTGGATCTGTCCCTGACTTAACATTGATATGATCTATCTTGTGTAGAACACTAGTTCAGGCAACTGGTAAACCGTCTTCAAAGAGGAGCAAGTTTCCATATGGTCTCGGATTCCTGCAATAGCGGTGGCCTCATCGATAAAGAGACAGAGCAAATCGGACCTTCACGCAGTTGGACTAGCCGAACGGGAACGCTTCCGCATAATGCCAGAACTAGAACCATTCCCTTCGGAGCATTAGTTGAGCGCCTTCGTGCTAGAACAGGGAATAGAACATCCGATGTCAACGCTCTCATGCGACAGGCCTTTGGAGATAATGCCAGCCTTAAGTTTTGTCTGTCTGAGCACGAGCTCACCTCGTATAGACACTTGGAGCCCGACCAGGGGATTCTTATTAGCGGGTGCCAATCGAACGAGCTAGCTTTGGATAAGCAGATCGTAGACGTTGGGAAGCATCATGGAGCATTTACTTGTGCGCTAATTCAAGTGGTGCGGTCGAAGGAGCTGGGTGATTATTGGTGCAGTAATAGAAGAGTTGTGACGTCGGTCAGGAAAGTTTTGGAGGATATGGGCATCCACAATCAACACCCTTGCCTCTATAGCAGTGATGCGAACGCCGATGCAGGTTTCGCGGCAACGATAGAACGGGTACGTATGCTCTATCTTTGTGTAAAAGCATCCACATAGATCATCGGTCCTCTCTAAGGACCTGTTTGATAAACCTCAAGGGTTGGGATTGGATTACCAATCTCAAAGAATTATTAATACTATGTTTGGTAACCCAAAATGGATTGGGATTATTAGTCCTTAGAACTAGCAAGGTGGGTATTATAGGGGATTGGAAAGGGTCTCTTCCACTTGGTATTAACAATCCAATCCCCTCCTTGCCAATGCATAAATACGAAAATAACCTTCACCAATCTCATCTCCTTACCAATCCTATCTCATGTGAATGGCAAAAACGGAAATGTATACTATCAATCCAATCTTATCCCATGTGAAACAAATATGATATTAATAATTCTATCATCTAATCCCATTTCAAACAAACATACTCATCACCAATCCCATTTTCTTACCAATCCCTTCTCATTACCAATTCTAATTTTAATTCTATCTCCTTACGAATCCCAACCATCTATCACTGTTATCAAATAAGGCCTAATTTCTTTTGCACAAAATTAATATATCGTCAAAAATTCACTATTCTACTTTAGTTAGGGATTGTTTGGCTTAATAATAAGCTTATTTTTTTTTGTCCTTGTTCAATTTTTGTTTTTGCATTTGTTAATTTTTTGTGGATTTTTACTTTGTCATGATAAGAGGAATCTAAAAAGTAAAAAATTATGAAATTTGTGAAATTCAATTGCATCATACTTGTCTTTTTTACCTCTATATTCTACGAATAAGTTATGGCAAAAGTACATAAACACCCCTCAATTATCACTTTTTCTCACAAAGACTCCTTCACATTTAAAATCGCCCATATAGACCCCCTCAACTAATCTCCGTTACCCAAGTGACACCCTTCCGTCTCAAAACCATTTGTGATGAACCATCTCATTCATAAATCGGACAAAAATACCCTTGTTGCATTTCATACATACACCCCACGACCATTAAAATCAATGGTTGGATTAAAACTTAAAAGGACTGTACTCTCCTCACTCCCCTCAATCACAGGTAATCTCTCCCTCTCCATCTAAGCTATTCTCTTTCTATACTCTTGTTATGCTCTTGATTTTCAACATAAATATAGAGGATTTTCATAAATAAAACCTCACAATAATCCGTACAATACCCCAAAAGAGTTTGACATTTCCATTTCTATGATTGCATTTCAACGTCCAAAAGTTTCCAAAAGATTACATCTTTGGCTCCGAAGCCCAAATTAACATAAGTACAGAGTATCGAATGAGTTAAGGATTATAATATTTCAAAATCAAAAGATTTACAAATAGAGTTACAAATACATCTTCCAAAGAGATTTACAAAGATGACTAAGTAACTCCCCAACGTTAGCTTTCAAAAAATAATTCCACATCCAAACATTCAAACCATGCAAACTACTAGCTGCTCTGAGTTAGTACTTGAAAATAATGTAAGGTTTAAGCTACACTAGTCCAGTAGAAAATTCTACACTAACATTATATGCAAGAGCAATGCAGGAGTGATCACAAGGCAAAAATAGGATGTAAACTGCATAATAGGCAATAACCAAGGCTCAACAATCCAACATACTCGATACAAAATTTGGTATGCACCTCAACCATTAACTATTTCCACTTTCCATGTGTCCAACGTTGCTTCACGTTATGTGTCATGAGCCGAAACTCCTGTCGGGCCAATTAAGGGATCCCGATACTCCCTACCAGGCACCATACCCATTGGTAGGTCCTGAATGTAACCAATACGAGCTTTTGCTCCTGCCAGGCCAATTAAGGGATTCCGATACCCCCTGCCAGACACCCACCCGTCGATGGGTCATGAGTGTTCTCGTTGTGTCAATAAGTGCTCACGAATCTCATGTTCTCGTAACGTTTCATTTCAATTCAATGGTAGTTCATATGGTAATTAACGCCAAATTTCACCGAAACGAGGGCAAGGGATGCGAAGATACTCCACGAACTCAACGAGTAAGGTTAATCATGTTATGAAGTGACTTGATGATGTCTAGAACAAGTTAGTAATGATCGAGGGTCAAAACAATAGAGTTTGAAACAAAGCAGCAAAAACTGTCACCAAGCCTATTTGTATCGATATTAGCTAAATTAGTATCGATACAGATGGGCTTCGAAGCATTCTAGAGAATCTGGTATCAATACTAACCAGAGTAGTATCGATACAGATGGCAGTTCGAGCAGATTTTTTGCAGATTTACAGGGATTCAACTACAACAACAACAACAACAACAATCATCGGCACGATTTCAAGGCTAGAAAACACTTCCATTTCATATATTGAGAGGTAGAATTCCTACCTCGAGGTCGAAGAACGAAACCCACGAAATACAAGCCCTAGCTTTCTGAAAATCGAAACCGAGCGCAATACGACTCCTCCGAGCTCAAACCAGCGAAATACGGACCACAATACGTGTAGGGATGAAAGATTGGAGGTTGTTTTGAGTGGGTTGGGTGAAGTTTGGAGAGAGGGCAAGAGAGAGGGAGAGAGCCGAGAGAGGGAGTGAGGCGTGAGGGAGATGAGAGGAGAAAAATGATTCTCTACTCTCTCACCCTCCTATATCTATTAACCCACAAATATATCACACTTTACACCATTCCACAATCAATCTTATCACTTTAGCCACAAATCACATAAACACTATTATTACATATTCCTTTATCATTAATCATGACTTATAAAACCTTAATATTGCTAAAATAAATATGGGTCTCTACAACCCTCATCGACTAACCACTGGTTTCGTCCCACTCCGGTGATCTTCATTTCTCTCTCCTCCAATACATATTCTCTCTTTCTCTCTCTCTCTAAAGAACCCAAACAAGTTACAAAAAAGGAGATGGGAAAAGCAACGAGGCAGCCACCATGGCAGCCACCACCATTCTCCTCCATTTCTCTTCTCCCACACCTTTCTCCTTTCCCCCCTCTTCTTCCCTTCTCATTTCTTCTCAGCAAAAAAACCATCGCGGCACCTGCCGCCATCGCGCCACGGTTTTTGCGCTGTTTTTGGTGAAATCTGATCTTTTATGGATGAAATAAGTAAGATGCAATTTTAGGGTTATATACAGAAGGTTCTTTTTAAAATGATTGATTTAAGGAAAAAAGAAATTGAATAAAATAAAAAAAAACCCGATTAGAACAAGACTGATAGAATAAAGGTATAATATAAATGTTGGGGGGTCTCTGTGGAACAAATTGATAGTTGATGGGGTGTTTATTTACTTTTGCCTTATAAAAGGGTATCTTTGTCATTTCCTCCATTCCGTTAACGGAGTTAGCATTTTTTTCGTTTCCAATAGTTAATGAGGTCTGTATGGGCGATTTTAAATGTGCGGGGTCTCCGTGAAAAATAATAATAATTGAGGGGGTGTTTATGTACTTTCGCCATAAGTTATTCAAATTAATTTCTTTTGAATGCACTGTGCTTTTTTATTGGAACGTGCATGGTACTATTTGGTTGTAATTCTCCATTGTTGTTAGACATCATGATGTAATCACCATTGAGACTCATTATTGGTTAAATGGTTCATTGGACTAATCTATTAGTATTTTGTTTTATATCTCGTATGCCAAGTTTATGTCAACACTGTACAATATTTTGATTACTATTTTAGAACCTTTTAATAATATGCGTACGTGTTTTGTTATTCATTGAGCTTTCAACTGACATATTTATTGCAATATCTTTTTTCAGGAGTGTTGGAAATGGAATCAGAATCAGCAGTACTAGGTAATACTTACTCCTATTTAGTACTCCATATTGGCCACTTTTTCATGAAATAGTCTTGAGATATTCAGTTCCTCCCATAACACCATACTTCGTCATCTTCCAGAATTTCTTGTGTTTGACTTCCAAGTTGTGGCATTCTTAGTTTTCATTTGAAAACGTTTGTGCCAGATATTTGGATTTCCTTTTGTTATTGTTGGTTTATGGGATGGTTGTGCCCCAAGGTATTGATTTAGAATTATTTGGCTTTCAGTTTGTTTCAAATAAATTGTACTCCATAATTAAATTGCTATTGTGGTTGTGCCCCCATGGTGTTGACTTAGACCTATTTGGCTTTGAGTTTGTTTCACGGTCACTAATCTTATTGGGATGTGACATTAGTAATTACTCCAAGGTTTTTTTCCCCTCTATGCTCGGGTTTTCTTGTTTGTTTCGAATGGAAATGTCCCATTGGTGTAGCTTTCTCAGGAGTAGAAGTTTTCTCCATCATGGTGATGACTTCTTTAGAGGGCAAATGAGAGAATGTAGATATTTGTTGTCTTCGCATGCAAAAGTTTAAGCACTGCCTCGGGTTTGACAAATCAATCTGCTACGATGCCTCAAAAATAAACAAATCTTTGAATCTCGATATATGGGTGCTAAAACCTCCAAATATAATACGAATAAATTAAATTTTTTTCCAAATTGCCATAAGTCTCATAAAAATGACTAGACAAACACATAATACTTATCAAGCTTTCAAACTCGGCCGCGACTAATTTGACCCTTACCTGAAATTACAAGTTACGCGGAAAGTATACAATACAACAAAATAATAGCTCAAAAGCAATGGTATTAGCTTAATCAACGACGCAATTGAATTCATCATGTGGGACCTTGTATCCGGTCCTTCTTGGTGCATAAATAGCGGACTACGCCTCACCCCGTCAACCTTGTCCTTCGGTATATCTTGGAGGAGTACTGTTGGTCGAGTCCACTCGTTTCAGGTACAAAGTAATTCCTCGGCATTTAGCATCATATAGTCAATGAATAAGAGCAAGGATTCACGATTTCAATAACCACTTCATTGGAATGAATCCTAGCCTGATACCAATGAGAGAGTATAAATTGGACAACAAGAAAGTACTCCATAGACTTCCAAAGTATTGCATACTCTGGTACCTAAAACTAGATCTTGGCCGAATGTTATATACGTGGATTTTACTTCCATGAATGTATCAGAATTTGACGATGATGAGATGACACTTGACCATTCGATTTGCCAGCAGACCACCACCTAGTGTCGCGCTCTGATTTTTACTGCCCATTGCTTCCCTGATTTCTAGGGTGAAAATTAAGGTGATGCTTTCGGAATCTTGTAAGTTTAAGTTCGATGGAGTATGGAAATTAGAGTTTGAAAAATGGACTTGTCACCTAGCTAACATCTATTTCGAGTGTATCAAGTCACCCTTAATTAAAGTTGTTCTCCCAATAAAATGACTTTTAACTTTCGAAAATCATTTGTTTGAGCAAATTTTTCTTTCAAACTTGCATGGCATGGAATGACTGCCCTTTTAGGGTATGCAGAATATCGGGGATAGGATTGGAGATTTACTATTAAGAGTGAGGTATTCTATTAGATACCCCACATCACCCTTTCGGTATGCATTTAACATTGTTAATCTTTCTCAACAATTATCCTTGCCTCCTTGGTGAATAATTATAGACGGTATGAATGCCATGCAAATGCTACTGGTAGCAAGACGAGTGAGATCGGAGCCATTCATTCAAACGGCATGTTTTTAGCTTTTCTAACACACGTTGGTACTGTTTTTTCCGTTTACTCGGAATTAAAGAAGAGGTAGAAAAGATTGCAGAAGAAGAGGGGGAACCCTCTGTGAAAGATTGAATTCTTATTACCTAGCTAGTGCGGATTGTGTGCACCTAGTGCGGAGTGTGTGCACCTAGATATATAGTAGCAAGCCACACTATAAAACTCCAACGAGGCCGATATCAATTGTCGTGATGATGTTGGTGCAAAGAGTGAAGCCGAAGGCTTAGTAAGACATGAAATTGAAGATTTTGGATTCTTGGTTAGCATGGTTATTTGGCATACGTACGATGTTGTCCACAGTTAACTGTGTAAGCAAGACCTTGCAAAAAGAAGACATGCATATAAATGTGGCCATTGATCAACTGAAAGGGCTTATTACTTTTCTTGAGAAATATAGAGAAAGCGGTTTGGCAGAGGCCATAAATGAAGCTAAGGAAATTGCATGAAAAATGGAAGTAGAGCCCATATTTCACGAGAAGCGTGTCATTCACCGAAAGAAACAATTTGATGAGAATGTGAGTGAAGAGGTGACCCTATCGACTGAAGAATCCTTTAGAGTTAATACTTTTTAGCTATATAGTAGATAAAGCTCTTTCTTCACTTATGAGCCGATTTGAACAATTTAAGAAATATGAGAAAACTTGGGGTTTTTTGTTTGATGTGGACAAGTTAAATTCTACGACCGATCGATGAATGTTTGAAGATATATTGCACCAAGCTATTAGTATTGGTTAAATGGTTCATTGGACTAATCTATTAGTATTTTGTTTTATATCTCGTATGCCAAGTTTATGTCAATACTGTACAATATTTTGATCACTATTTTAGAACCTTTTTATAATATGCGTACGTGTTTTGTTATTCATTGAGCTTTCAACTGACAGATTTATTGCAATATCTTTTTTCAAGAGTGTTGGAAATGGAATCAGAATCAGAATCAACAGTAAAAAGGTAAAACGGTTGAAAACATAACCCGCCAAAGTGACGGGGATGAAAAGTTACGTTGTATCCGTGATTAGGACCATGGTGTAATAAATCCTTAAAAAGAACTTATCACTACAAGAAAAATCACATTTTACAGCATTTGAAAAACGCTATTAAATGATATATACAGCGTTTCTCCAAACGCTGTATTATCCGATGTTATCAAAAGTCTTAGACTTAAGACAACGTTTTTTAAACACTATAGAATGTGGACTTTAGACAACGTTTTATGACCGCTATAGAATGTAAAGTTTATACAGCGTTTTAAGAACGCTATATTAGCCATTTTTTTTACATTTTTTTAAAATTCTATAAATACCAATATATTAGCATTTTCAAATAAGATCGTGGTAATTTCATTTAAGAAACAAAAATAATTTATTCCATTTAACACCAACTATATCCAAACGTCAATTTACAATATTGAATAAAGGTTCATTGCTTGACGATTTCCTAATTCTAAATTAATGGGTTGCCCCAAGCGTAGGGCGGAGACCGACGTAGCACAATATCCGGTAAGACCGAAATCGAATCCACAAAGACGGTGATGTGTGCTGACTAAAAACTCGGATTGTTACTTATTTAAACTGGCTCTTAGGTAGCCACCCCTTGTCGATTGATTGAGAATAACTAAAACCTAGAAATTGGTTGTACTTTTTAGATAATTAAAAAGGAGGTACGGTCGTAGGATTCATAGCACTCGCAACCAATCCGGATTAACATGCTCCATTCAGTGTTCTTAAGAACATTCAACTTTAGATTGAAAAAGATACCCCCCGCAAGATGCGAACCCTTATGGTTGCCGTTTACCCATGGGCAACGGAGAATGAGTTTTGGATCCCCATTCCCCCGTTCATATGAGTTCCGACAATGCCCGATTTCGTCCACGGGAAGTATTTTTCCAGTCTAAAATCGTTATTTTTCATTGTTTGAAAATATACAGGAGCAGTGCCTGGACTGACCACGGTGTGCTAATCACCCCGTGACCCTACCTAAATGACTACTCACTATGCATTGAACAAGAAACCCTAATTTGAAACATGCTTCTAAATACAGGATGAAAAATAAACAAAAGATTTAAGTTAAACAAGAACCAATGAATAATTTTTATAAAGATCGAACAAGAATTAGAACGAGTTACCGGAGTGCGAATAATTGAACAAAACTTGAAAGAAAACTAAACTTTGGAACAAAAGTGGCTGCCGTTCTTCATTATGCGTGCTCCTAAAAAGAGATATCGACAGCCCCCCATTTCTTCTATTTCGTCCGTCCAAACCTATTATGCGCATGAGACTCCTTTTATGTTCTTCCATCCGACTTCTCATAAAGCCCTATTTTCTTCTTTTAAATTCCCAGCCGTGTAAGCCAATTGTTGAAACATTGGGCCCTCCATGGTCACAATAACAAATACTTATGAGGCCCATTAGAAGACAAGTCTCCAATTGTAGATTAATTAAGTTCAGTGCCGAACTCTCGACTCCATATTGCAATTCGGGCACTCCACTTGATTGAATCCAAACGAAGCAACTTCGAACACCGTTTAATATTTCGACTTTACATGTGCTTTTTGTATCGAATTGTCCAAATGCCTACAACACAAAAATTAAGCATTAAAACACCAAGTAATAAAATTAAAAGACTTAACAATGATAAATTAGAAGGCGTTAATGTGAACATTTACACGCTTGTCATTCATTACACTAGCTTGGAAGAACAATTTTCCAACACAAACTACATAAAAGATCAGACTCTAACTAATTAGACTCATTGAAAAAAAAAAAAACTAATCTAATTCCCCCTTCCTGAAAATGTAATCATGTACTAGGCCAACAATCTCATGCCACAGATTTTCTTTACTTGAAGCGTACTTCTTTGCCGAGCTTATACCCTTTCTGCTCCCATAGCCATCCACATACCTGCAAATATAAAATTATTGAACCGAACACAACATATTAGAAATACGATTAACTGCAAAACCAAACGCTATATATTCACTACAATAGATAGCATTTTCAAATGCATGCTATAACTTTACGCTGTCATAAGTATAATTCCCACAGTAATTATTCATAAGCACTCTCGTGATGACTTCATGAAATGGTCGTACCTAAGAAGCAAGTACACTACACAAACCAAATCCTAGGTTAATTTAAAGAAGACAAATCATGAGGATAACTAAACTGAAACTCAAGTAGGAAATCGATCTTTGGCAAACTCAATTTTTTACTTCCTTTCAATTCTAGACAAGTTCGATCCTACTTTTTATGCAAGAAAATCCTATTTCGATTTTGAAATGCAAAGAAATGCCAACTATCTTGTGCATTGAGGCGATAGTCTAAGTTTATTTGGGTTACTAGCAGAATCTTCAATCTTTTGCTAACTTATTAGAGCAACAAAGGAAAGGCCAGGTGAGCACAAAAGCAGTGGGGTTGCCTAGACACTACAACTTTTCTTTCTTGCCTTTCATAAATTTATTTCTAGAATGTGAACCCCTAGATGGTATTAATCTAAATTGATTCTTTCTTTCAACAAACGAAGTACATGTTCGAAACAGAATTGGCCATTAAGTTAATTACAAAACAGACTTACCAGGAGCAGTACAGAGATCAAAGACGTGATCTCCCGAGGAAATATCCAAAGCTGAAACAGCAGCTCCAGATGCTGCATCAATCCTGTTAGAAGCGTTAGTAGAATATGTGGTTTGTCCCACATCGGCTATCTAATGTACATGTAACTCTCCAGAGTAATATAAATATGTGTGTGTGTGTTAGGGTGATTGATATACCCGATACACTTCTTTCTCCCTCTCTAACAACAAATCCCATATATTTGATTGACAAAAGCAAAGGAAATTGAAGGACACATATTCAAAGCCGAAATTGATAATTCGACATATCAAATAGCTAACATAGATTACGGCAACTACTAACATGCCCTTTAGATGGTTCAATGGAGATAAAGAAGTTTTGCAGAAGTATCCAACCAGAGAGAGATACCAGTCTTAATCATGAAAATTTGCGCTTTAAAAAGATACGCAAACATAACTGCTTGAGATAGTAGACATATCTCTAGTAATATTTAAAAGACAGCAAATGGGACAAATCACCAACATGGTTTACAACAAGACTAGAACAATTTAAAGCTTTTACATCAATCTAGTAGTTAAACAGCTCCAAGTTGCTACCAGCTGAAGAATGAAACCAAATGGGACTGAAAGTAACCTGGAGCAAAGACCAAAAAATGAACTTCATGAACACATTTTTTTAGGAGTAAACCATGCACAAAATGGAGCAAAGTAGACTGAAAAAGTAACTCCTAGTCTCATACACATATCAGATGGAGGCACGCTTGGAACCAGAAACTTGGGTTTAAATAATAATCATCCAGTTTATTTCAAATCATACCAATGCCACTGTCAACAATACTTGAAGTGATGCTGGTACATAGAGCAACGAGTAGCTTTGATAGAGTTTCCGGGAACACATTTCAGATCATACCAATGCCACTGTCACTGATTGTAGACCTAAATCAGAAATGATCTATAACTGCAAACATTACAAGTTAGAAATCCAACTGCGGCACATATTTGTGCCTGTGTGCAAGACACAAACAAACATGTACTCATATGACCCATAAGACGAAGATACAAAATACAACAAACGTGTATTGTATCAGTATAAGGATCTAACTTTGCTGCCTCATCTTAAACTCAACCCCCAGTAAAACAATACCCTTATTTACTCCAAATATTGGTTGCATAAACAACATTATGCCAATCATTTCTCATCTTACTCCGTAACATGCAGAATGCACACTGCGGCACCGCCAAAGAAATTATTATTGTAGTCATTGGACATGCCCCACAGCATGGACACATAAAGGGACATTTGTCCTTCTTTCCCTCAGTTGTTCCAATTGCATAGCAGTTGCTTTAATAGTGAAAGTGTCAATGCTCTGTTAGGTGAAATTTCTGCTTGTGTTAGTCAAGCTAAGAGAGCATGAATTTCTTGGAAAAATATAAAAGAAAAAAAATACAAGAGAATAAATCTGGAGTGGACAACTCCCTTCAACAACCACTCCAATTGAATGCCTCGAACCCCAAAGAAGAGACATCAAACACACTCGAATGAGTTCGAGCAAATACAGGGTGCACAATAGAGACCTAGAATCGACGACTCTGAACCCTAATTTGCAAAAAGGTCCCTAATTTTGCAGAAAGTTAACATGATAAAAGAGAAAATTGAGCCCAATAGAGACTGAAACCCTAAAATAGACTCAAGGACGATAGGAGTATGAGAGAAGGCCAATTCTTGCAGTTGGTTTTTATACATGCCTATATCTGATGTGCTACTATAAATTAGTCTGTCAACTTGTTTTGTTCTCTTTCTCCTGATATTTGATAAGCAAAAAAACAATTAAAACCATGGGTGAAATAAACTCTTTTACTCTACAAAGAGGGACAGAGCAATAAAGGCGAATCTCCTCTTTCATTATGTTACAACTTACAACAATTATAGCCCCAACTTGAGCAGATTCATTTGCTCCTTAGCTAGAAGCCTGGAACCACCCACGAAGCATTATGCAATCATTATGAAGCACCAAAAAAAAAAAAGAAAGCTAAATAAACTCTGTTGATGCAAAGAGACAAATTTTAGAGAGAGCATTACCTGAAAGGCGATTAATCAATCTGAAGAACCTAAAATAGAAAATCACAAGGCCAAAGAATTTGTAGAAGTAGTCAGTTTTTGGCACTTGCAATAGGCATTAAGTATTCTGATAATGGCACTGACTAAGTAGAGTGAGAGAGAGATTACCATGTCTTCACTTCCTTGTGCTTGACACTTATAACTATAAGCTTGTAGTTAGATTGTAAAAGCTAGTAACTCCATTTAACTTCCACAAACTTTAAACAAAATAAATGTCAGAGCTTAGTAAAACAGCCACACAACAATGCAACAATTACCGAACTAAGAAAACATTAAATAATTTACTCCTTTACACATTCAGTTGAAAAGCAATATGGAGCCTACCAAGAGATTTCTAAGTATTGAGCACTTTGTAAAAAAAAAAAAATTTAATACCTAGGGAAAAACTATATTTGTTGTTGTGAGCGGCCATACGTACACAATAGAAGCATAAGAGTAATGAGGTTATCTATCATCACATAACTTGAAATGTACACAACAGAAAGAAAGTTTTCGTTTCAATTTTTCAACAGTCGTATACCCCTCGGGAGTGGCAAAAGTGATTTCCAAAGAAGATGTCTAG